>JAAOAT010000365.1:0-47884 GCA_013186855.1 Fusarium ramigenum
GATGGCTACACATGCAAGATCTCGGGTGCCGAGCCTGACTAGACGGAGAAAACATAGAATCCGACTACTGCGGCCTGTAAGTCCGAGATGCCGTTGCTGGACAATGTCCAATCAACTTAGTGGTTTAAAATCGGGTACTTCCTCTGGCCTGATTCAGTAGACGAGAAGAGTAGTGTGCCTGCAACTTGTAGTAAAAGGAAAGAGTGTGTTCTAATTATTAGCTATATTCTATATCATTAATTTCCTATAACTGGTTAAGAATAAATGTTTTGACTAAGTATTACCTAATAAAAGCTTTAAGAAATAAGCAGATTGAACATTTAAAAAAAATAACTATACTTTAATTATAAGCTCTATAAGTTATATATAGAATTAAAATAAACTCATTTTCTTAGTAGTATTGAAAAGACAGTGATAATTCTATATAAACTTAAGTAATAAGATCTAGCTAAGGAGCTGAAATTTACTCCTTCTATTCCCTACAGCCTTCAAGCCCTAACCGTTAGGGGAACGACAAGCTTCTTACCCCTAACAACACCGTCTCGTAGATCTTGTAGTCCAGAATCAACACTTTCCAAGCCTCCAGTACGAATTTCCAAGGGATGGTTACGAATCTTGCCCTCAGCCAGCCATCGCTCCGCTAGTCTGAAGAAGTGACGGGCAAATTCTCGATGCTCAGGGGCGCTAGGCCGTCCATAAACACCATCGAGCTTGCAGGGCTCCCCGAGGAGGGTGTTGGCCATGACCCAGTCAGCACGGACATCACGTCGCGTGTACTTGACGGTATTGGCTGTGGCATCAAGCGCGATGTAGGTACCACCTTGACTGCCGATTGCTTCATAGCACATGGTCATCGTGGCGACATTAGTGACACAGTCGACGACGTATGCGAGCGAGTTGTCTGTATGGAGACGAACATCGGCGCCGCATGTTGGAGAGTTATAGTCGAAGCAAGCTGAAGCTCCGAAAGACTCGCAGAGGGAGTTGTTGGCTGGCGAGCATGTCACAATGGGGTTGTATCCGGCCCTAGAAAAGAAGTTCATAAATATTAGCATTGTGTCTTTTTTATTCGCAATTTCTGGAGTGATGCAGGATGACTGACAATTTTAGAAGTTGGGTGGCCATTGTACCCGAAGCTGAGGCCCCTCCAGCCACGAGGACCGTGATAGGATCCTTGGATCCCTCGTCGCTTTTACCATGGCCATTCGCACTACCATTTGTATGGCCATTTGTGTGACCATTCGTGGACCCGTTGCTTCGGCCATTTCCGTTCATGTCGCCCAGACCGTGTCCGTGTTCCAACGGAAGATTGAGTCCAGGCTGCTGAAACAGAGCCAGGCCGGAGATTCCAATGCCCAGACCAAGAGAACAAGCCTCATTGTATGACATGCCTTTTGGAATATGGCAACTCATATCCTCGAAAGCCAATGCGTACTCGGCAAAACCGCCGCGTGTATGCATACTGAGCACTGAATCACCTGGTTGGAATCGTGTGACTCCTGGGCCAGCAGCGACTACAACCCCAGCAAAGTCGCAGCCTCCAACATAGGGTTCAGGAGAGATGATGCCGTATTCGATGACCTTGGTATCGTAAGGATTAAGCGCAACGGCCTCAACGCGAACTAGCATCATGCCTGGCTTTGGACTGGGCTGTGGCATGGCACTGCTGAGGCAATAGCCTCCTGATGCGTTGCTAACCATGGCTTTCATTGTTGATGCGGATGACATACTGAACGATGGCGAGAGAATTGTATGCTATAGGATGATAGATGGTGGAGTGGTATGCCGGCTGTCAACCTGACTCGAATTCACAGATAATAAATTGGGGGACGATATCAATCAACAGACGAGTCTTCACTGTCACCAACGAGCTGGTTAGGCTTATCTGTAGGATCATATCCTCACATTTCCGTAGCACATTCCGTCTGTAAGATATTAGTCGTACCGGAATCTGTGCACCGGAGGACAGATGAGGCGCAGCAAACTCCGTGTTCCGACCGTGATTGTCGGAGTAAGCAGCCACTCGCAGGGTCGCAGTCGGTCTTACGGGCCGGTGTTTGTGATAAGGCTCGTATCTGGATTTTCCGACGTTTAGTTTCAGCGATTGAAAGAGAAACTAGTTGTTGAGGAAATTGTAAAGATGCGGTGAAACCCAAGATGCTCAGTATTGAACGCACGCATTAGAGATCACTCCATTGCCATTCAACCAGAAAATCACATACAACTTTTACGATTCACTGAAACATTTGTACTTCAAGATGGGTAGCATAACTCAGCAACCAAAGTACACCAACGAGCCAATTGCTATTGTCGGTAGCAGCTGTCGCTTCCCAGGCGATGCGACCTCCCCATCAAAGCTTTGGGACCTTCTCAAGAACCCCAGAGATGTTGTCTCAGAGATTCCTTCCACCCGGTTCAACACAACCGGGTTCTATCATCCAGATAGTCAGCATCATGGCGTAGGTACTGCGGTATAGGTATCCAATACGAAGGCTAACAAACGCAGAGCTCTAATGTTCGTCATGCATACCTGTTGGACCAAGATCCAAGAGCCTTTGATAGAGAGTTCTTTGGCATCAGCCCAAAAGAAGCTCAATCCATGGATCCCCAACAGCGCATGCTGCTCGAAACAGTCTATGAAGGCATCGAGTCTGCTGGCTACTCAATGCAGCAGCTGCGCGGATCTAACACAGCCGTCTTTGTCGGCGTCATGTTCCTCGACTATCAGCTCATCTCCGCACGCGGTCTTGACAGCCTACCACAGTATCATGCTACCGGTGTTGCCATGTCTATCTTGGCAAACCGGCTATCATACTTCTACGACTGGAAGGGACCGTCTGTGGGTATTGACACAGCATGCTCATCGAGTTTGGTGGCGTTACATTACGCCGTGCAGACTCTAAGAAGTGGTGAAGCGAAGATGGCTGTTGCAGCGGGATCGAACCTGATCTTGGTCCCAGATCTGTTTGTATCAGAGTCAAGTGTTAGTAGACCTCTCCTATAAGTTCCAACAACCGTGCTAACGCCCGATGTAGCTCAACATGCTGTCTCCCAATGGACGCTCCTATATGTGGGATAAGGACGCTGATGGCTACACCCGTGGAGAAGGAACATCCGCTGTCATTCTCAAGACACTGAGCCAGGCCATTGCTGACGGCGATCACATTGAATGCATCATTCGAGAGACTGGCGTCAACCAAGACGGCCAAACTCCGGGTACGCAATCCCGTATCGTGTGATAGAACCGACTAACTTTTATCACATAGGTATAACCATGCCGAGCCCAACGGCGCAAGCAGAGCTCATCAGGTCCACATATGCCAAGGCAGGTCTTGATCTGAGACTCGAATCCGATCGACCACAGTACTTTGAAGCCCATGGGACTGGAACCCAGGCTGGTGACCGTAAGTCTATTACATTCCAAGCTCACATTTACGAATACTGATTGCCATTTCTATTAACAGCAAGGGAGGCCGAAGCAATCTCGACAGTCTTCTTTCCCAAAGGTTCCATTTACGACCACAAACTCACAGTTGGCTCTGTCAAGACCCTGATAGGACATCTCGAGGGTAGTGCAGGCATCGCTGGTGTCTTGAAGACGTCAGAAGCTCTTCAACATGGCCAGATACCCGCAAACCTCCACTTTAACACCCTCAATCCCAAGATTGAGCCTTTCTATGCCAATCTGCAAGTCCCGACTGAAACACAGCCATGGCCAGTTCTGCCTAACAGTTGGACTCGCCGTGCTAGTGTGAACAGCTTCGGCTTTGGAGGAACAAATGCGCACGCTATCCTCGAGGCCTGGGACAGCAATGGGCAGGAGTCGGTCAGTCATTTGAATAGTGAAGGTGGCCTATTTGTGCTATCTGCAAACTCAGCCCAGTCGTTGGCTTCAAGGGCGTCGCAACTCTGTCACTACTTGGAAAGCAACCCCGAGACAGACCTTCGGTCTCTATCATTCACCCTCTTCCGTCGTGCCAACTTCAGCTTCCGCGCGGCCTTCGCTGCGACAGGTTTACAACAGCTCACCGAAAAGCTCAAGGCGGCTGTCCTAAACAAGACCGCTCGCACCACGAGCATCCCGGAGAAAATGCCACCTCGCATTCTTGGTGTCTTCACAGGTCAGGGTGCCCAGTGGGCTACCATGGGTGTAAAGCTCTATGGATCGTCAGCTGTCTTCCGCAACGCTTTCTCACGTATGCAAGACAGTCTTGACGACCTGCCTGCTAAAGACGGACGTCCATCATGGTCTCTCATAGAAGAACTCCGTGCTCCCCCTCGACTTCACGCATAGGTGAAGCAGCTATCTCGCAGCCGATATGTACAGCTGTGCAAGTTGCCCTTGTCGACATGCTGCGCGCGGCTGGAGTACAGTTCTCAGGCGTTGTTGGTCATTCATCCGGTGAAATTGCTGCTGCGTATACAGCTGGATACCTCAATGCGCATGACGCTATTCGTATTGCGTACTTCCGCGGAGTCCACTCGAAGAAAGCTCAAGGGCCCGATGGATGTAGCGGCAAGATGATGGCAGTAGGCATGTCGATCGACCAAGCTGCTGGCTTCTGCTCGGAGTCGAGAGGAACGATCAAGATTGCTGCCAGTAACTCGGCTCGCAGTTGCACTCTTGCGGGTGACGCTTCAGCTATTGACGCCGCCAAAGAGAAGCTTGACGCTGCTGGCACATTTGCGAGAGTCTTGCAGGTCGATACGGCCTATCACTCACATCACATGCAGCCAGTCGCCCAGCCATATCTCGACTCGCTGCAAAAGTGCAACATCAAGATTAACAAAAAGCCTGGAAACAATGTTGCCTGGTATTCGAGCGTGTGGGGGTCTAATGGACGCAGCCGCTCGTTTACTGGCGAGGACGCTGAGTCTCTGAAGGGCCAATACTGGGTTGACAACATGACCAACACTGTTCTCTTCAGTCAAGCTGTCCGGAGAGCTGTGGATGAAAGCCATGTTTTTGACTTTGCACTTGAGGTTGGACCTCACCCTGCTCTGAAAGGCCCTGCCACTGAGACCATCAACAATATGACGGGCATTGGCATCCCATACTCCGGTGTCCTCAAGCGAGGTCAGGACGACGTGGAAGCTTTCTTTGACGCTTTAGGGCTCTTATGGAAAACATTTACACTTCAGAGTGGACGATCCATCGTCGACTTCGACGGCATTGAGCGGGCCTTTGCTCCCAATGGAAAGAACAACAGGCTAAGTCTTCTCAAAGACCTACCATCTTATCCGTTCGACCATGATACTGTATACTGGAAAGAGTCTCGCCAATCCGCGATTGTCCGTACACAGAGTCAAAAGCGCCATCAGCTCCTGGGCACTGCCTCTACTTTTGGTAGCGGGAAGCAGCGCGAGGTTCACTGGAAACAGGTCCTTCGTGTTGAAGAGATTCCCTGGCTATTTGGACACACTATTCAAGGAGAGAACTTGTTTCCAGCAACTTGCTATGTCACAATGGCCTATGAGGCAGCCATTAGACTTGTCTCCCCAACGCAGGAGATTCGACTTGTTGAGATACACGACATCGACGTCTTTCGTGCTCTGAGCCTCAAGCCTGACTCTCCGGGGACTGAGATTCTCTTTGCGGTACGCATTACAAGCCAATCAGACCATGCGATCACGGCAAGTTGGTCTTGCTATAGCAACCCAGTTGATTTTGAACATGGCCAAAATCTCGGAAATATGCCAGCTCAAGCTGATTCTCACGTTGAAGGCATCTTGCGTATAGAGCTCGGTGCTCCTAGAGATGACATCCTACCTCCCAGATCGGAACCAATTCTCCCTCTTATTCCACTTGACATCGAAGAGCTCTATGATACTCTAGCTGGTCTAGGTCACGGATATACAGAGCATTTCCAGGCACCTGAAATGCTCCGTCGTTTGCACCACGCTGTTGTTACTATGCCTCCAGGCTGGCATGAAGCGAACTCATTGACTCGTTCCGATGTCAACCCCGCGGCTTTAGATACGGGCATCCATGGACTGTTGGCTGGTTACTCATGCCCAGGAGACAGACGGCAGCGGTCAACTTACCTCCCAAGCCGCATTGACAGCATTCGGATTAGTATGGTCTCTCCTGATGTTGGTGAAGATGGACCTACAGAACTTCTAGCAGATTCCTTTGTCACGCACGGTGATGCCAGCCGTATCAGCGGTGATATCAATGTCTTCAACCCTGGGAATAACAAGACGCATATTCAGATTCGCGGAGTGCACTTACTGAATCTACCTGGTTCTCTCAGGTCAAGCCGAGAATCTTATCATCAAGATATCTGGGAGCGCGACGCTTTGTGTGGCATTGAACCTGATCGGAAGTCGATCATTTCAGACGACGGGGCTCAAATCAGCCAGTTGGCCATGCGTCTCGTCCTCTTCTACTGTCAGAAGGTTCTCAAACAGCTCAAGCCATTTGAGATCATGCTCATGGGAAAAGCCCGCAAGAACTTTTTGACATGGGTCAAAGAGGTGCTTATTCCCAGCGTGAGGGCTGGGGAGCATGAGGCCAATAAGGAATGGCTTGATGACACTGAAGAAGTGCTGAACCAAGAGGTTGATAGGCTCAAGGCCGTGAACTCAGCCGACGTCGTGCTCTTGGAACGTCTTGGACGTAACCTCACTTCCATTACCCGTGGTCTCACTGCAGGTATAAAGGTTGCAGAGCAAGAAAGCGCGCTTGAAAGATTTTACGCTGACAGCTTTGGCTTCCGAGAGGTCATTACTGATGCAGCTAGCCTTGTCTCACAACTCTGCCATCGGTACCCGGCTACGAAGATGATCGAAGTCGGTGCTGGGTTCGGCTCAGGCCTACGAGACGCGTTGATCAGCGCTGCAGGCAGCCGCCGTTACACATCTTATACGGTTACCAATACTCTTGAACCTGCGGATCATGACTCGAAGCTCATTTTCAAGCTTCTTGACATCGACAAGGACCCCGTGCAGCAAGGGTTTGTCGAGGCATCATACGACTTGGTGATTGCCACAAGTTCATACTCTACCAAAGTCAGCCAAGAAACGGTGATCAATGCGAGAAAGCTGCTACGTCCGGGCGGATTCCTCATACTGGTGGCTCTGACCAACGACTATCTTCCTGTTCGCTTCGTTCAGTCCCTGCTCCCAAGGTCTTGGCTGGAGAAGGACAATTCACAGCCCCAGATTCTCAAGGTCTCCGACTGCAACGATCTACTGAAAGCAAATGGATTCTCGGGTGTTGATGTCACCTATACACAGTACTTTTGCAGTGTTATGCTCTCACAAGCCGTTGACGATGCTGTTCTTGCTGTGCGGGATCCAATTACTGCGACACCGAAGATCGACGCTGAAGTCTTGCTTGTTCTAGATCCATCGCCTGGTACAATTGTTCAAAACCTGGCTTCTCAGCTGGAAGGCAAGCTTGCCTCCTACACTACAGTGCGCAGGGTCTCGGGCCTCGAAAACATCAATGTCCCCCCGGAGGCCATTATTCTGAATCTTTGTGATCTCGATAGCCCAGTTTTCCGTCATATCGGCGAGTTACGCTTCAAAGGTCTGCAAGAGATAATGCGTCAAGCTAGCGTTCTCCTCTGGGTTACCCAAGGTGCTCGGAGTGGAGCAAAGCCCGAGAATACGATGGTGCTTGGATGGGGACGATCTGCTCGCCTAGAACGGTCCACTATGAAGCTTCAGGTCTTAGACATCGAACAGGAGCCACAGACTGTGGATCCCGATGTCATTTGCAAGCTGTTGCTCAATCTTTGCAGCGGCAACTCAGATGACCAGGACATTCTCTTTACACTGGAGCCAGAGTTGATGGTGAGAGACAACGCCATTTACATTCCAAGAATCTGGCCGGTCGATGGCCTCAACGAGCTCGCAGATACGAGATACAAAGAAGTATATGTGGAAACGTCTTCGACGGATCCTTTTGCAGTGCTCGATGAGCGTGGGACACTTGCGATCGAACGACCCTATGGACATACTCAATCAAGGAATCTGGAAGTGCTAGCATCGTCTGTACATGGCTTCCGTTTTCAGGGTGAAGAGAATCCAAGGCAGCTCTGTGTCTCCACGAATGTTGCGGGCGAAGTCTTGCTTACACTCTCGGACAAGGACTCGTTTGAGATTCTTTGGAAATTCGAGACCGACAATGGGCGTGTTGAGTACCATCACCAGCTTCAATCCCTGATAACGTCGACACTTGCAGAGGCTACTCTTCATAACCTTTCGGGTCACATTTGGATTCACGGTGCCCCTACTTGGCTGAAAAGGGAGCTGGATCTTGCAGCTTCGCGACGTGATGATATCCAGTTGTATAACACGACATCGGATCGCGAGTTGATCGACGGGAACTCCAAGTTCCTCCATCCTTTTACTGCCAAGCATGACCTCGCTCTATTAAAACCGAAAGATATTGCGGCGTTCGTTTGCTTAGACGATTCGCAACAAGGTCGTAACTTGGTCGGCTTGGTCCGCAACAGCTGGCCCAGTCTCCGCATTGAACTACCAGTTTTGTCATTGAACAGTTTCAATGGAGTTGTCTTCAACGGGCTTAGCAAAGCCATGTTCGCTGACCTGGTAGAGTGGTATCTTAGCAGTGGCACTCCTGTCTCTGAGAACTCAGTAGATGGAGCCGTTATCCCCGTTGAGCATATCTCCAAGGCATCCCCATCTTCCATCTTGCCAACAAGCGTCCTTGACAGAACGACTACGGCAACCATCACTGCCAAGCTTCTTCCGCCAAACCACGATGGTATCTTCTCCAGTGAGAAGACCTATCTTCTGCTCGGCCTCGCTGGTGATTTTGGTATCTCCATCGCATTGTGGATGTTTGACAGCGGAGCTCGCCATGTTGTGCTGGCATCTCGTAACCCTGTTGTCCTCCAACCAGTGGTAGATCATGTTGCCGCGACTTATGGTGCTGATTTACGCTTCATGGCTATTGATATCTGCGACGAGACTTCGCTATCGACTGCGTGGTCCGAGATCCATGAATTGATGCCACCTGTAGCTGGTATCATGAACGGCGCGATGCTTATGCGAGATCAACTGTTTGCAGACCAGCCGTGGTCGGACTTTTCAGCTGTCATGGGTCCCAAGGTCAGAGGAACCCAGAACCTTGTTACACTGCTTGACCGAGAAACCAAACCAGAGCAGCTAGACTTCGTTGTGTTCTTTTCATCCGCAGTTGCGGTCGCTGGAAATGCCGGCCAGACTGCATATGGCTCATCGAATTGGTTTATGCAAGGTACAGCTAGCAACATGCGACAACGTGGTTACCCCGGCTGTGTTGTCCACATCGGAGGTGTCAGCGGACTGGGCTATGTTCAACGACATGAGAAACGCAAGATGCTTGAAGATTCATTGTATTGGCTTATGTCTCCTGTCAGTGAAACGGATCTACACGATATGCTGGCTGAGGTTATCGCGGGCGAACGGCATGATCTCATTACTGGTATTCGTGGTGACATCCGGACCTACACTTGGCGAGAACAACCGCGCTTGTGGCATTACCTCCAGACCGAAGACGAAAGTGATGATGCTACAGCCAAAGAAGGCAGTAATGCATCTCTCAAAGTCCAGCTTGCTTCATCTGTTGCTGATCCAGATGCTTGTCTCGAACTACTCCTTGGTGACTTTACATCGGCATTATGTGGAATGCTCCATATGAAGCCAGAGGAGCTTGATACCAATGTACCTGTTGCTAGCATTGGTATTGATTCACTTGTGGCCGTCAGGGTTCGAGAGTGGTTTATGCAGCAGGTTGGCGTGGAGGTCTCTGTTTTGAAGGTGATGTCTCTGAATACTCCTTTGCTTGCCTTATGTAAGGATGTTTTGGCTATTTGGAGGAAGCAGGTCAAGGCTTAAGATAGCTTATCATCCAAAGCTCGGTAGTTGAGTTGAAAGAGATCTATTTATTTACTACTGCCATTGGCATTGAACATGCTCTCAAGCACGCCTGCTAATTGGCTCTTATCAAATTTTGAACAAGTGGCGGTGTAGGACCCGACTGGATGGGTCTGTTGCTGTCAGGACGCTAAACCGTCGATTCAGCTTCTCGCTTGTGCTTGTCAACGTGTCGTTTAGTTAGGGTGGATGCCCGTTCAGAGCTGACGCTTATCGTGCGCCTTACCCAAACTACCCCTGGCGCTGCGCCCTGTGGGCTTTTATTGACTCTAACGCGCCACAGCTGAACGGGCTTACCAGTCCAGGCACGCTTAAATCGCTAACTCAACAAATTTGCCCTTGGCAATGAGGCCTGCGGATTTTCATTGACTGTCCGTCACGATAGCTGAAAATTCTTTCTGTTAAATATAGCTAGGACAAAGCAATAGCTGTTTACTGAAGAGCTGAGTAGCAGACCATGAGAGATTAACATTGAACACGTACTTAGTTAGATGTAATAATTTCAGTATTTAATCTCTCTTTACCCGCCGTGATACTGGTAAATCTGCCAGGACAGCTGCTCCAAAATGGATTCATCATCACCATCTTCGTCCCGTAACAGTCTAGACATTGGCATTGATGCTGCAAAGCTGGAAGCAGCCAATCGTTATGTCCGCTGGAACCTTTTGTTTCTCGTCATCATCTTTACCTTTCTTGTCTTCCCGATATGGATGCCCTTTACTCCTTACGTCAATCAAGTGACCAATATCTTTATTATCATCATCATTGGTCTTTTTCAACTCATCTGGCTAATAGCCACTATTTGCGCCATTCGTCGGACAATAGCCATCAATAGCCGAAACAAACGCAAGCTTGCAAAAGCCCAAGATGTTGAAGCATCTCACGCGATGGCGACAAATATCCATCACATAGTTGCCATGACCCTATACAAGGAGCCTATGAGCGTGTTGCAAACCACCTTGGACTCACTCGTGGAGCAAAAGGATGCCAAAACCCGTCTCTCTGTCATAATTGGCATGGAATGCCGCACACCTGATAAGGAAGCCAAGCGGGATGAGGTCTACGCCAAGTACGAGAACAAGTTCCGACGTCTGATTGTTACATTTCATCCCTCGGGGATTCCCGGCGAAATTCCCGGCAAGTGTTCCAACATGAACTACGCTTGTCGCCAGGGCCTACAGATTCTACGTCAAGATGTTGAGTACAACTATGAAAACCATGAGCATATTTTTACCAACTGCGACTGTGATGCCGTCTTCGATCCTGAATACCTGCTGGAGCTAGAGACCGAATACTTGAAGCTGGATTCTGCGGATCGTCACTCCTCCATCTGGCAATCCATCATCATCTACAAACGCGACTCAATGCCCTTCTTTGTCGACATTACCGGCGTTTTGAGAACCTTTTTCTTCATGGGGGTATTGATTCCTTGGAACATCAATCCCATGTCCCACTATTCCCTGAGCGTCAAGTTACTCGAGGAGGGTGCTTTTACTCATCCAGCCTACCAGATGGAAGATATCATTGCTCTGATACGCTACACCATCATGACAAAACGAGAGATCCGCATCAGGCCTTTGAATATCATTTCCATCAACGGCCCCACCTCGGGTGCTAACTATGTTGACGAGATACGCGAGTGGGCGCTTCAGATTCGACGATGGACCATTGGCGCAGGCGAAGTGTTTCATTACTTTATCGTCAAGACCTACAGAATGCCTGGATTGTACCTTTCTATCAGCTGGGCTACTCGTTTCTTTATGTACTATGGCCTTGTCCTTTGCGCCAGCGCTATCTTCTCTGTGGTATCTCCTATCATTGTTCAGTTGGTCAACAGTGTTGCTACTGAACATGATGCACTTTTTATCAGCGACTCTCTATTCTCAACCATTTGCTTCATCTTCTTAGGGACGCAATACGCCTTTTTTCTCGTCGTTACCATTCTTGTCCGCTGGTATCTCCCTGTGCCTTACGATGGCAAGAACGATTACAACAAAGGTGCTTGGGGTGTTGCAAGAGGACTATTGCATTGGATCCTTATGCTCCCAACCATCATGGCGTACAGCTTTGTTGAGCTATACTCATTCTTTGAGTTGGCCTTTAGAGGAAAGGATGTTTGTAAGCATAACGCAGCAAGCAAGAGTAATTTAGTTCTTGTAAATGATAGTGGGAACTGAGCTACAATTCATTCATTTTCGATATATGAGGTCCCTTATGCTCGATCTCCATCCTCGCAAAATTGCTGGTAGCCAGAAGTTGCAAATAGTGGTGTATTAAACCACAAATCCGACATGTAAAGAGACTCGCTGTAAGTAAACTCATTATAAAACGGGGTATCGTCTGATGTCACTACACCGTCTGTTTGCCAACATGGCTCCGTCCGGCGGTCTGTCGGGGAAAAAGTGCAGTCAGCACCAGTCGCGCTGCCCTCAGAGGTCGATGGAACGGAGAAGACCGGATCAACCCGGAACTGGTCTTCAACATCTGATGTTGGAACTCGCAGGTCAGTGATAATCTCCAGAATTCTCTGAGCATTGCCTGGCTTTTCACATAAGCTAATGGGCGGATGAGTCTCGCCCTGCCTTCTCGGAAAATCTTCCCTCGCAGGAGCTGCGAGGCTGTGGGTATTAGCATCTGTTGTTACAAGGCTCTGAGAAGCGCGATGCAGCAGCCACCAGTATTTCTTGCTGATTTGCGAATACTTCCCTAAGTCTTGCAGGGAATCAAGGAGCGTGTAGAAGCCGGGTGAAAGCTGTGGCGAATTGGCTGCTCTGGCTAACGTTAGGAGGTAACGTGCAGCCGTCCATACAGACCATGCAAAGGGCCATCCCATGCGGTCTCCATGTGTCTTGACAAACGTTGACGCTATATCAATAATAACTCGAGCACTATTCTCACAATGAACTGTGGCATTTTGTCGTACCCCAGCGTCATGTGATGCGAGGGTCTGGTGGTCAGAGAATTTCAGTAGGCCATTGATATAGATGGTGAGAGCATGACCGTATGCATGGACCATTATGACTGGCGCCTGCACATCATGGATGCGAGGCGTTGAGGCGAGTCGTTGGGCTGTTCGCGTATATAGATTGTGATTTGTATAAGAGGCAGTTGCATGAGTGTTCAGGGGCAACCGGCACCACGGTGGGAGTCCTTCGAGACAGGAGATAGCGGCATCGCAGAGGCTATGGAAGGACTCCAGC
The DNA here is from genome assembly GCA_013186855.1 of Fusarium ramigenum. Lineage (NCBI taxonomy): Eukaryota > Fungi > Ascomycota > Sordariomycetes > Hypocreales > Nectriaceae > Fusarium > Fusarium ramigenum. The sequence goes on from JAAOAT010000365.1 coordinate 13,092, forward strand.
CAACTGATTGCTCGAGATTCATCATCTGCTGGTAGCAGAATAAATCTTAAATATAAATCGTGATATATTCGAGATACGTCAAGGAGTTGCAAGAGCTTCAGGAACGCGGCGGATGCTGAGTATGTTGCAGGTTCGGAAGTATTATAGCTTGCGGGAGGTGAGACAGATGAGTGTAATGGCTCGTGGAGCCATGTGGCTTCCCGGATAGGGCGAAAGGTGCACAAAATGTGCTCGGTCAGCAAAGCTGGTTGGCTTGTCGTAATAGAAATGAATGAATCTAAAGCGTAGATTGCCCAGAAGAGCCTTGCACGCTGCTGTGCGCTTGGCCGGGCGGTGACAAGCCGATCATCCCTTGAACCACCAGGCACGCTCTGTCGTAGAACCTTTCCACTCGCTGTCCGTAGCTGAGCAGCTAGACGTGCAACAACGGCCAGTCGGCTCCAAACCTGCGGGCCATTTGTCATACCTGAAAGATCGAGAGTCAAGATTGTAGCAGCTTCAAGTGCGGCATAGGAGGGCTCTTCTGATGTCTCAATAAAAATGCGCCGTTTAGTGTACTTCCAGAATGAGTCACTCTGTGTATCATTGAGTCGTGGGTCATAGAGAAAAGGAATCGAAGCACCAAATATGGCATAGTATAATAGTGTTGGTTCGCGTAAATCGGCGAGATCGTTCAAGACTAATTGGGAGTCTAGGAATGGGAACCACGGATGTATATGACGAAAGAAGACCGATGTAGAGGACAAGACGAGGTCTAAAGGCGGCTTTCGTTCCTCCAGGGATGCTGTTCGTGCGAACGTGCCTTGGAATACCCAGTCACTGGGCTTCGGCACTGTCTGTGACCTTTCTGGTCCCCCGGAGTTACTTTCATGAGTCGAAGCAGGCGTAGGCCCTTGAATTCCCAGTTGTGAAAGCCGGGCTGCTTGATCCCTAGTAGAACTTATTTCGGTTCCGTGGTCTGCATTATTGGACCTGTCGATAAAAGCATAGAGATTGCCTGCACTCCCGCTCTGAGGGTCCTCTAATTGCGATTCTAACTGTCCTGCCGGGACGCCAAAGAACAATCAGTCGGGGCCTGGGAATACAGAATACGTAGGAAAGTTTGGAATTGAAGATGGGGATAGGTGAAGTGTCTTTGTACTCAACTTACGGATTCTTGATTCAAGAACTTGGCGATGTCCTGCTGAGAAGCCAGGGCGTCGACGATTGCCATACTGGCAGGTCACCTGAGCTGTGGCGCACCGTTGGCACGACGGGTATCCACGGTCACATCTCGATTTCCGGCGTCGACATCGGTCGCATCTAGTGTTTGGATGCGTTTGTCAGCACAGATTCCTCGGTATTCTCATTGAAGCCGGGTGTCATACGATGGAGCGGCATTGGCCGCCGCGGATGAATGGCTTCTCCTCGTATTCGCACTCTGAGAAGCTGTGGGATTTAGACGAGATCAGCATGTTTACCAAGAAACCGGGGAGGATGTGATTGTATGTACAGGATGGAGCTGGGGTACTGGGAGAAGCCAGATGTCGGAGACCGGCGGTTGGCGTGTCCATTCCGGACGGGTTCATTTGTCGCTTCTGTTTCTTCCAGAAATTTTGCTCTGCTTGGGGTTTGGACGTTGTAATTTGAATGACAGTCGGAGGATGAAAGTGCGAACGTCGGCACTGGAATGACAATGCAAAAAGACTTGAGCGGGTGATGGTGATCCCCACATTTATCGGCGATGTTCCCCCGAAGAGCTCCGTCGTCGGCCGGCCTAGAGTACAATGCACTAACTTGGTAGCTGGCGGTGATACTATCGGGATCCTTTTTGACACTACACTCCGAGGCTTGGATCAGCTGAGTTCAGTTACTTGTCATATGTTGTCCAAATGTCCACCGCGCCTACAACCTTTCCAACGCATTTACATTGTCTAGCTTCAGTGTACATCATATTCCAGGTCAAGACACAAAATCAAGAATTCGTGTACTTATCTTTATGGGGGAGAAATCGGTCAATTCCACTGTGGGTGCATTTTAGAGCAAAACACTAAGCACACGTCCAGAGTCTTTCCGGATTACGAGGCACTTTCCAGGTTTCTCGCTCCCGGATCTTCAGCCTCGGTCCATCTAAGACTCCCATTGGTTTGACATTATAGCCTTCGATCCACCAGTCGTGTTCTGTTCGCCACGCGTTCGGTGCGAACCATCGGCTCACGCCATCCGGCATATGTAAGGTGCCGAAAGAATTCTCCCTGTTGCCATAGCACTCGACCCGTAACTCGAATCCTTGACCAGGCTCGAGGACGCCAAGGTCAACTGTATTCGGCTGTAATGCAACTGTCCCTCTGCGTTTGCCGTTGAGATACACGACGATGACGGGTCCGGCAAAATGCGGGATGTGAAGCACAACTCGCTGAGCATTACATATGTTGATAGCACCCCTGCAAACGTATGTCAAATTTCCAGCGTAAAAGGGCAGTCCTTGTTTGGTCCAGTCTTCAAAGGCAATTTCGGAGGTGTTGAGCGGTTCGAGGAAGCACGCTTTTCCTCTCACTCGAACACCGAATTCTCCAAGCAAGTATAGCCTTTCCAAATTAGTCAATAACCCGAAAGGCAATCTGAGCTCCAGAGTATGAGTCCCAGGGGTGATGGTGAACGGCAGGTCGATCGTTTTTATGTCCTCATCAACCCACCAACCACCGTACTCTACTGGGACCTCTTGGTCATCAAATAGGACAGTTGTTCCCTGCTGGAACTCTGCAGCAATCTTCGCGCTATGAATGGCCGTCTCAGACGTGAAACGATAGCGCAATTTGATCTCGGCCTTAGGCTCCCTCTCTCGATCGGAAACTGCCCAAGGCTGCCGGTAGGCCTCACCCTTCAGCGGCAGGCCAAGTCGTTCCCTTATAATGTTGTCGATGCGAAGGATCTCCGTTTCTGGCTCCCAGGCGTTTCCATCTGTAGAGAATGATGCATAGTCGAGAAGCAAAACATTTGGCTCTGATAACTCCACATGGTCTATGTCCACCTGAGCAACAGTAGTCCAATCCGCTCTGAAGACTTCTTGAGGAGTACATGTAACCGTAGGCTGGTTGGTGTATGGCGATAGCTCAACTAACAGGCTTCCACAGGCTTCAAAATGCCACTCAAGCCATGTCCAGCCGTTCGATCTTCTGGAAACAGGGGCGACGTTTGTTTCCCCTGTTATGGTGTCCAAGACAGTTGGAATCCAAAGGCCCTTGATCCCAATCTCTGTGGCAAAGTAGCGCTTTCTGTGGGTATTGCACATGAAGAGGAAAGACTTCGCACCATCTTGACGAAGCTGATAAAGCATCGAAGAGATCATGTCACCATTGTCTTTGCCAATGATTCGGACATCTCTGTATGTTTCCAGGGACTGCAGAAGATGGTACTCAGTCAAAGGTATATGTTTCACATTGTCTTCCAGAGTCAAATTGACAGGCGCACTTCCATCGAGCATAGAGGGCAAATCCCCAGCAAAGATCACAGTGCCGCTGTTTTGTGAAAAGCATCTCAGCCTATCCAAAGTCGTACGGCGGATCGTCTTCAGGTTAGGAACCACTATAACGTCATATCGAGACTGGCCAACCGGAAAAGGCGATCCGGGCTGGATATTGTCCAAAGATGTTTGCTGAGGCAGCAAGCTTTCCGAGACAAAGTCAAAATCCACCAGGCCATGTAGCAGCCATGATGTGACCGATGAGAACATGTCTTCGCGGAACTTGCACTTCGCCGCGCTTGAGTCCATTGGTCCATAATCGAGCCAGAAGCTCTCAATGGGGTGGATAACAGCCACGCGAACAACAGCTCTCCCTCTTGTCATCGCGACGTTGAGGCGTGAGAAGTGATCTTCGATATACTTGTACTCTTTGTACCATGGACTCTGATAACCGATGCATGCAGGATAGTCCCTCTTTGCTTCTCCTGCCATGCTGACCTAGCAAGAGTGTTAATTATACAGATCTCGGGATATGCAATGAAAGTTCCATACCCAAGTGAGATGGTGTACTCGGAAAGTGATTCCCAAGGCGGCCTGCCAGTCTCCAGCACCTTTATGGCCGGCAAAGTCGAACGTCCAATTGGTCACGCCGTAAATCTCGCTCATCACACCGCGCGAGCCATTCTGTCGGGCAACACTGGTAGCTTGTTTGACCGTGTTGTACTCATAGGCATCGCAAAGCATGTCCACGCCTGGCATATCCAGGTTGCGATAGCATCGCATGGCCTCACCGAGTGCCTTCGTCTGAGAGAGTAAGGTTGGCTCATGCATCATGTGCCCTATGAGAGCAATATTCTTCTCTCGACACCATGCAGCCACGGTGTCCATGAAGGCAGAAACAAAGCGTTCACAGACATGGTCGTGAAAGTGGTATCTTGTAGCAGGCGGCGCAACTTGAGTTATCGCGCATTGTCCATCGTGCTGAGGGGCTGGAGCTTCTTGAACATCCCATAGTATTCGCGGCAATTGATCCAATATATCGTAACCATATTCTTTTTGAAAAGACTTGGCAAAGCTTGCAGTCCAAGGCAAGAACAGGTCTTCCTCACTCGCCCAATTAGCGAGTCTTGATTTGTGAGCGAACTGCGGCTCATCTGTAAAGATGGAGGGAACCGTTGTCCCAAAGTCAGACCCCAAAAGGGAATAATACTTCTCATGTGTCTCTTCGATGAACTTTTGGATAGCCCGGGGTTCAAGAGTGTCGACGTAGGTTTGCCCATTGAACCATTCTGAAGGGGGGTTAGGCTCAACATACGCATACCAGGTATCGGGTCCTGCCGTCTGGTCGTCGTCTAGCCTCTTGAAAGATATCACTAGCCCATCACCGCCGCGCTGAAGATCATAGCGTGCGATCAAAGAGCCCAGCTCACTTCGTCGAGCTTGGCCATTGGCGCCTTGCAGCGGTCTGTAAGTAACGTCCCAGTGTCAGTAACTCAACATCATGGCATTGGCAAAGCAGTAGTCTAACAATTCGGGAGGAAGTACTCACGGCGGTAAATTGAAGGAGCCATACTTTCGCTTCGTCAACAGGAGATGCACGGCCTTGAACTCCGGATTCTCAGCCACAACAAGCCCGCCAGCAGCACCGCTCGGCCACCTATCCTCATCGTATAGACAGGCAAGGAGGCCCTTGTCTTTAGCAGCCTCGACTGAAGCTTTGACATGGCCCATGAACTCTTCACCCATGTACGGTGTATCAAGACCAACGCGGCTATGAATGTGAAAGCCGCCCATACCCATTTCCGCAAGTTGATCAATCTGTCGAAGGAGCCTGTTCCGTTCTAGTTTGGTATTCCAGCACCAGAGAGGGGCTCCGCGATACTCAGCTGGCGGATTAAGGAAGTCATCCTCGCTCCACGCCAGTTCGGCCTTGGGATAACGTAGACGGTTCATCGTGGTAGCGCCTTTGCTGAGTAGGAGTATTGGGTGGTAGCAATGACAATACCGAGACTCAGAAACGGGCAGAGCTAGTGCCACCAAGACCACTTTGTACTGTTCTATCCGACGGATGATTCTCTTCTGTTTTTTCTTTCCTGGGATGTAGTCCTGTTCAATTGATCTTGGGCCCTAAGCGTTGCGGTAATGTTCCTCCGACTTGTCGGCGATGTTCCGCCGACACACAGATCACGCCAGCGACCATTGCCGCCCTGTGGAGCATTAGGCGTCCGAATGAAGTCCCCCATAGCGTGCCTTCCATCCTCGTAGCGTTAGAAGCGAAATCTTCGGAGGAGGTTTCGTCGCTGCATGTACATCCGACCCCGCCCTAAATCTGGGGTCATACAGGACGAAAGAGTTTATCCAACTTCCCCACAGTCCGAAGGTTAGGTACGCATAAAAGAAATCATTCTTCCCCGGATCAACAACCCCAAGTTCCACAATTCTCCAGGTTCCTGGGGCATGCATGAACCCATCAGCGTCAACTTGCACATCTTGACCAAAAGCCCCATTCATCCCTCTTCTCAACAGCACTCTACGTCAAACAGTCGAAATGCTAGGCATGGACATCACCACTTATTCTTCCCTGGTCATTGCGATCGGTGGGTACGTTTGATCCTCCAACAACATTCATCTCTCCGGTTTGAGCCTGCTAATGACTCATTTCCCATTATCTAGGCTTGTTTATGGTGTTGACACAGGCATCGTCGCGACCACCATCGCTCATGATTCCTTCAAAACATACATGTACGGGTCCCTTGATCCGAGGCCCCAACTCACTGGTGCCATTGTCTCAACCTATTATGCTGGTAACTGCATCGGCTCTCTGACATCTGGTGCCATGATGGACAAATGGGGTCGCAAGATTCTTGTCATGCTTGCCACACTTTGTGCCATTATCGGTACTGTGATCCAAACTGCTGCCGTCAATGTTGGAATGATGATTGCAGGTCGAATCATTGCCGGGCTTGCAACTGGTTCCTTACTAACCATTGTACCCCTTTATATTGCCGAGCTTGCACCCCCGGAGAACCGAGCTTATTTGGTTGCGCTCAAAGGCCTGCTCACTGGCATCGGGTATCTCGTTGCGAACTGGATCGGCTATGCGGGCTCATATGCCAAGGGCGATGTGCAGTGAAGAGTCCCTCTGGCCATGCAGATTCCTCCGGCCGCTCTCCTGCTTATCCTTGTTATCTTTCTTCCTGACTCTCCTCGATGGTGTAAGCACTCTGTCTGCCAACCATATTCATGGCCTAATTGCTAACGAAATGTCTCAAGTGGTTACAAAGGAGCGTTACGAAGACGCAGAAAGAGTCATTACGATGCTTCACGCCAAGAAGGGAGAGGCTTTCATTCAACGTGAAATGCTGGAGATTCGAGAGCAGCTTGCTCTGGAACAAGCCCAACGTACGAGTGCAAGCTGGGTAGAACTTTTTACCCTCCGCTACGCCAAGCGACTCTTACTTGCTTGTTTCATCCTCAACATGACCAAGCTTTCTGGTGGTATGTGAAGACCGACCTTGTCTCGAGAGGACTAGCTGATCTAATTACATGAATAGGTGGCGTCATCCAAAACTACCAATCGCTATTCTATGCTGGACTTGGCTTCAAGGGAAGGACAGTTCTCCTTATCAATGGCTGTTACGGATTCATGGGTGTTATCGGTCAAGTCATTAACATGGCGTTTGTATCTGATAAATGGCCTCGCAAGCGAACGATGTGTAAGGGCTCCTCTCACCAAATTATCACACTACCGCTGGTTTACAAAGCTAACTTCGCGCGCCTCAGGGCTTGGTTCTCTTGTTCTAACAACTTTCCTGGTTCTCCTAACCATCATGTCCCGTTTTTACGGCGATGGCAGCCACCTCGCTGGAGCCGCAGCCGGGGTCGCCTTCATTTTCCTGTACTCGGCCTGCTACGCTATCTTCTTTAACAGCACAGTCTGGGTCGTTGTGTCCGAGATCTTCCCACAGCATCTCCGCGGAAACGGCAATGCCTTTGCTGTCTTCTCCATGTCCGTGACAAACATTTGGCTGTCCCAGATTACACCATACGCATTTGAGGCTATCGCTTGGAAGTTTTACTTCGTCTTCATTGCCCTTAACCTGACCGCCGCCGTTGTCTACTGGGTTTGGCTACCTGAAACCAATCAGCTGACCCTGGAGGAGATTGCTGGGGCATTTGGAGACGAGGTTGTTAAGTCGGATAAGCTTGATCATGACCACAAAGAGGATACTAGTAAATGATCATATGAAGATTATGGCCACAGTAAAAGATTTACATCGGCCAATTTTATGATCTAGGGTTAAGACAATTTTCCCCATCCTCATCTTTAAAGGGGATATAATGAGAAACTTATGGGTTCCAACGCCATTCTTGGTTAGAATAGCACCGCGACCAAAAGCCCGAACATGGGGACTAGAAGTTTAGTTAGTATAATGCTCAAGATATCCACATAGAAGTCAGCGCGTGTTGGCAGACGTCTCGATGTCGGGTATTGAGATGGTTGTCACTTCACTCAGCAATTTATCCCATGGATTATTCATAGGAGGCTCAATGGGGACTCTAACAACCCAATGTGGCTCGTCGGCGGTAAATACAACAAAGAAGCAAACATTAAGACTGCCGCTTGCCTCTTCACGACTCGACAAGACTTACTATTGTTGTACTTTGGCGCCAATGCACAGACGGCAGATAGATCGAGGGACTCGATAAATGCTCGTCTTGCCTGGATGAACCGGTCTTCGGTGACAGCGGGGAATTGGTTGTTACTCAGACTGGAGCCGCTCATGTCCGTGTCCGATTTACTAAGCCCTGGCGTGTGGACCTCATTCATGGCATTGTTGGGTAGATTCTGGTCTCTAAATGTGTGAGGAGTTAAGGAATAAGAAAGCTGCGAGAGCCGATCCTAAAAACTTGAGAAGCTGGCAAAGATCGATACCGCAGCGCATGCTGAATCGCTGAAATATTGAGGATAGCATGACTGGTCTAATATTGATGATACGCTGTTGGGTAGATGTTAATTAATTGACCGACGTAACATGTTCGAGTCGTGTTGCTTGGAAAAGGAGACTAACTATTCGGTTAATAGTAAGTCCGAGCCTCACGGCAGTACCCAGTGGTGGGTAATCATTGCTGCTTTAAGTGATTCGATGGGGAAGTTGCAGAAGCCAATCAAAAACTAGACAAGCAAGCAAAGAGTAATGCCCAGCGCCTGTAAAATAGCTAAACTATTGCGTATAGCATGGCTGGTCCAATAAGGATGATGCATTGTTGGGCTCCGTAGATGTTTGTTGATTGACAGTTGAATTATGTTGATTGGAAAAGGAGAGCAGTCATTCGGTTAATACGGAGTAGTAAATCTGAGAATTACTCACCGCGAAATGTAGGGATAGGTGATGTAATTGGACTGGACCAATCTCCATTGTGGGACAGGATGTGCTATAAATAGCAGCGTACCCAGACTACTAGTAGCCAGACAATTGGCTGCTGGATTGCCAGCCCTTGATACGGAGTATAGGTTAAGTTCTACTTAAAGTCAACATTGGCCCCAGCATTACTTGCCATATACCGTGAGTTTTCTTATAAATTAAGTCATTAGGAGCTTTACTTATATTAGAGTTCTTTAAATTTATAGTCAGCTCTAGTTTAGAAGCAGAGGCTGGTATCTAAATCACAGTGCCTAAGGCTGGCGCATTTTATAAAGATTTTAGAGTCAGCATCGTGCTTTGGAAAGTATTAGTAATCCGTTTACCGCAAGACAAAAACCGAATTATTACAATTAACAGAGATATAGCTTCAGGGCTTGAGGCCAAAGTTGTCCAGGAGCTCGGCCCCAACCCAGCGACAGCAGTCATCTACTCCCGTTGTAAGCGCCATCATAATAACTCCAAGCTCGTCCATATCTTCCGGTCTCGCCGCGGCCATATCCAGCTCCCAGTGAGCGAAGCGTATAGGCAATGTATGAGATTTAGAAACAGCGGATTCCCACTCAAATCTCGACGTGGCGGACCAAAGAGCCCTTTGACCAAAGAACGATAACGCCGGGAACTCATGGTGAGCATCATCCCAGCCATTCCTCAGAAATGAATACAACCCATGCAGGCTATATCCTACAATAACAGTGCGTCTCAAGCTTTCAGCAAGACACCAAGCTTCCCAGGCGTTAGAACCTGGTGTCATCAATTGACTGCTCATGATTTGTGTTGACTCTTCAACGCTTTTCATGCGCTGTTGTAAGCGCCGGATATTGTTGATAAAGAAAGTCTCCACATTCTCAGCATTTGCTCTTTGACGAATGTCTCCGTCTAGTAAGCGAATTATCTGCAATAAAATAAATGCCTGAACCGAAGATAATAACTCGATGTCAGAATCGGCCAGTTGTGTGAGGTCAACCAACTCATCAGCATATTGCTGAATTGTACTGTAAACCAGTTGCTGGTTTGTCTCACACTTTCTCTCATAAAGCGCACAAATGGCCAATAATCTTGTAAGTGGCGGAGGGAGATACTTCTCGACTACTCTTCTATGAATGAAAGGAACCTGTCCGTGAAGAACCAACTGCTTGGGGTATGACTTGAATCGCTCAATGGTGTATACAATACGGCGTTGGTATTTTTCGCCTGCCAAAACACTCTTCTCAGCCGTGTCATGCGGATTCAATAAGTCAGGCACCAAGAAGTCATTGAGATTTGTCATTGCTTCCTGCCAATCCAAGTCGTAGTCTGGGAAGGGAGGCAAGGCGAGATTATCAGCATCCAAGGTTGTATAGGATGCAATACTCGCACTTTGTGACTCTGTTTGAGGTTCGTCCACTGCAGTTCCTGCGGTTTCTTCAGGAAGAGCTCTTGAACTTCGCGCTAGGGTGCGTCGTGTCGAGGGACGTGGATAAAGGCAATCAAGTGATCGGACACGACAACGATAACATTTTGGGACGGCCATGTCGCATCGTCTTTTTGACTTGATGCATGCAGCGCATGCTTGGCGATAAGGAGGTGGCATGGAAATGAGAAGTAGGCGCTGGCCTCTTGAACTCTGCTGACGATGATGAGGGGAAATTGCTGTGAGGGGATCTCGACTTCCGCACTTTAGGACTGTCTGATTGGCTTCGCTTATTTTTGGCTTCCGCTGCTTAATCTATGGGTCCATCGCAAGCTCCACCTCCACTCATACCAGCCAATTGAATAGCGATTTTGGATATTGTAAGGCGGAAGTAGAAATGGCGGAAGTAAGCTCCGCATAGGCATAAGGTAAGCACCCATATTTTTGCTGGCAATTATGTTAGAAATCAACAATGTATAATCATTGGACCCAGTTAGTTGGAACATCTTGCTGTCCAGGTATAAATACGAACTGCTGCTTCCGCTGCCAATCTCCTGCCAGACACTTCGACATCACATCTCCAACAGCCTATCTCTAAAGATACATCCCCAACATTCGACACCATTATAGTCATGGCTACTTTCAAGCTAGACTTTGTTCCAACATATCACTATGATACTTACGACGCTATCTCTGAAACAAATCCTGACCTATCCTGCGAGGGAAAGGTCGTCTTTGTTACAGGCGGTGGTCGAGGAATTGGCCGTGAAATCGCAAAGGCCTTCGCCGTCGCTGGAGCTAAAGGCATATTCATTGTTGGAAGGACTGGTACAGAGTTACTCAGTGCTGTAACGGAGATCAAAAGTCTCTCGACTGGCACTCCAGTATCAGTTCACCATGCCGAAGCCGACATCACGGTTAGAGAGGCTGTCACATCTGCTTTCAAGCAGGCCATTACAACATTTGGCCACATTGATATCCTCATCCAGAACGCAGGATATCTAGATGCCCATCGTTCTCTGCTGGACTCCGATCTCGATGACTACTGGAAAACGTTTGAGATCAATGTCAAAGGAGGCCTACTCGTAACCCAGCAGTTCCTCAAGCAAAGTAAACCCGGTGATACAATTATCAATGTCGGATCTGGAGCTGGGCATCTACCCCCTATCCCGGGCTACTCTGCCTATTCCGCATCAAAGCTTGCATTTGCAAAGATGATAGAATCTGTCCAGCTGGAGAACCCGCATCTTCGCGTTTTCAACATCAATCCTGGTGCCATTGCCACAGAGATGCAGAAGAAGTCTGGTGATATCGCTACAGTGGACAATATCCGTAAGTTTCACTATTTCGGGGATTTTAGTTCTCGGTCTAACATTTTTAGGGCTTCCGGCGTCGTATTGTGTCTGGCTGGCTGCTTCGGAAGAGGCTGACTGTCTGAAAGGAAGGTTTCTTTGGACCAACTGGGACGTCACAGAACTGTTGCAGCGGAAGGATGAGATAAACGAGCAGAATCTTTTGACTCATGGCCTTATTGGTCTGTAACTCTGTTGAGCATCAGGGTATCGGTGTGGATATGTAGTAATTCGAATTATATCTATGCAACCATCTGCCAATGCCAGCGCATAGCTGGGTTCCGTATTGCACGGTACTACTCAAGCACGCAAGATACCACAACATAGCTACGTCCAGTCTCACCAAGTTAACGTTACCACTTTATCGCCAGGCCCTAACTGACAATTATTGTAATTCTCTCGAGAAAGTGTCCCTTCTAGAATCCGGTCGAGAGTACCTGGTCCAGCATGTCGACAAAGTAGTCAGCAGACTGTTGCGTAATGCAGAGCGGCGGTTTGATCTTCAGCACATTCTGGTGATCTCCAGTGGGTTGCATGATGACTCCCAGTTCCAGCAGCCGGTTGCAGATGGCCCTGGTCTCCTCTGTTGCCGGTTCCAGGCTGGTGCGGTCGCGCACAAATTCGAGGCCCAGGTACAAGCCATCGCCATGCACGGTGCCTATGAGGGGGTGACATTTGCCCAACGCTTGCAGCCGCGCCTTTAGGCAGGCACCAACGATCCGCGCATTCGCCTGCAGCTGCTCCTCTTCGATAATGTCCAACACCGTGACTCCGACCACCGATGACAGAGGTGATCCACCAGTAGAAGAGAAAAAGTACCCCTGGCTACGGTATCGATCAGCAATAGAGCGGCTGGTAATTACAGCGCCTAACGGGAAGCCACCGCCAATAGACTTAGCCACCGCTACAATATCAGGCACAACATCCTGCTGTTGGAAGCCCCAGAACCAAGAGCCCAGACGGCCAAAGCCCACCTGGACCTCATCGGCAATGGTCACTCCGCCCAGGTTGCGTACTGCCGTATACACCTCGCGTAAGTAGCCGTCAGGCAGCGCTATGCCGCCGGCGTTGCCATAGTAGGTCTCGCTCAGGAAGGCTGCCGGCGCACGCCCTTCGGCGGCCAACGACTGTAGACGTGCCACCGCGTCAGCTGCATAGTTCTTCGCAGACTCGGCTCCACGATGACGTCCGCGGTAGGCATTAGCCGCCTCGACGGTGTGCACCCAGTCGGGCCGTGTCTGCAACGCGTGCGGATTGTCGGCGATCGACGTGGAAACGGCATCGCTGGCATAGGTCCAACCGTGGTAGGCCTCAGCCATGGCCACCACATCGTGACGCTGAGTGGCCGCTAGCGCCAGACGAATGGCTAGATCGACCGCCTCAGAGCCCGAGTTAACAAAGAAGACCGTATCAAGCGGATCGGGCAGTTGAGCGGCGAGCCGTTCGGCATAGCGCGTGATAGCGGCATAGTGAAAGCGCGAATTGGTATTAAGCAGTCGGGTCTGCCGTGCGACAGCCGCGGAAATGCGAGGATGGGCGTGGCCTACCGAGGCGACATTGTTGACCATGTCGAGGTAGACACGGCCGTGGACGTCCATCAAGTATTCGCGCCAGCCCCGTTCGATCTGTGGTGGACGGGCATAGTAGTGCTCCTGTACCTCTGCCAACACTGCTTCGCGCCGTTCCAGCAGACCTTCATCCTCCACATCATTTGTGGGCGGCGTCACGCCCAGCGCTGCGGTTGCATCTCCAATCACCACGCTCCACCCAGGCAGATCGACGGCAGGGATCGCGGTTGGCACATTAACTGGATCAAGCGTGGTCAGCAGCACGTCAATGCGGCTGCCGGCTGCAACTGTCGCTACTCCCACGGGCAGAACCGCCCCACCTTGCTGTATATATAGATTGGAAGGTATTTCAAGGGTGGCCGCAGCGGTGAACCAGGCTGACGCCGAAGTAGGGACCGTGGAGGGTAGGCTTGGTGTCCTGGCTGGGGCACCTAGCAGCACTGGTCGCAAGGCTGGTAGCACGACCATATCAGCACCCTGGGCCAGTAAGTGCTGTGCGGCACGCTCTATTGCATCATTCTGAAGCCAAGCTCCCTCGTCGGCCAACGTCGAGAGAGTAGAGGCATCAAGAACCACCGCCGATCGTGGCGCTGCCAGGATCGACTTGCCGCTCCAGCGCGGCGCTATGGCATCGGGGCGTCCCAGCGTATGGCGTATCTGGGCGGTAACCACCTCCAATGGCACCTCAGTGGCGCGACGGAGGATCGTGGACTCGCGGTCCAGCGCTCGCTTGGCATACTCATTATCAACGTCGAGACGCACCTGTTGACGTCCACTGAGCACCAGAACGACCCCACGCAGGACCACCAACGGCCATAGCGCGGTAATCTCATCGTCACTGAGACGGCGTCGTCGATCGAATGCGGCAATAGCCGGCAACACGGTGCGGAAGCAGGCATCGGCGTGGTGTAGCATCGAGGAAACGGTGATGGCAATCTCTGCCACCGCCCACGATTCAATCACATCGCCAAAGTCGATCACGGCATCTGGGAGGCTGAGGGCATTGCCATCCGGACGCAGGACATTATCGTCAGTGACGTCAAAGTGGCCCAACTGACGTGGCAGGCGATCTGATATCGGGCGTAGCAACGTTAACGCGTGTTGGCTGGCTTCGGCAGTAAGCGCTCGCACGTTGACATCGGGCTCAGTGGCGGTAATGGTGTCAATAACCCGTTCAGCATGTCGTAGATCCCACTGCAAGGTACGTCCCGAGGCAGGATGGGTCTCAGTTGCCAGGGCCACACTGATCGCGGCTGATAGCTCGCCCAGCCGTTGCACCACGGCCGGGCTGAGGTAGTGTGAGCCGGTCAGTGTGGTACCTGAGACGAAGGAGATGATGCGGCAGTGTAGACGTCCCTGACTGGTCTGCCACCACCCCGACATGACACCCCGCGGTCCCTCAATAACGTGAGGGATACGCAGGGATGGTTCTGCACGAGCAACGGCAATGGCGGCGGCATCCTGCATCTCAATCTCCAAACCACTAAAGACGGGGTTGCTGATCTTCAGCACGCCCAACGGCTCGGTATGGGTGGCAGCTAGGACGACAAAGTTCTGGTCCTGATTGCTGCCGAGCGGCTGCAAGTTGGCAACAATGCCAAACTCTTGGTGCAAGAGGGCACATGCCTCTTCGAGAGGCAGCTTTGGTGTAGGTAGTTCAACATGGGAAAAGTAGTCGAATGTAGTCATGATGATTCACTTAGTACTACAGAGAGTTGTCAGTTATCTAATAGTACTGGATGCCGTTAAGTAAAGTATAAATACTCCCCAGGTCTCAGCAGTAGCAGAATAGGAAGGTAAAATGCAGATAAAAGATCTCGCATTCTTTACCCTATTTAAGGTTAGTGTAGAACTTAGGGAGTAATCTACTCAAGGATTAAGCCAATACCGCCAGGGCTTAAGCTGGATAAGACCAGTTGACTCCACAACGACATCCTAAAACAGCTAGACTTTGTCTGGGGAAATGCTTGACTGAACAGGAAAGAAAATAGGCCATATAGTAAAGTAGATAAACAAATAGATCTTACAAGAACATCGTTCATAGACATTGTTATATTACAGCGAACAATGCAGGCTTTATTACATTTCGCAGCACGGTTAAGTAAGTATATTGTAGTCTTGAGTATTTATTTTAATATTGAGTGAAAATTTCTTTATATCCTATATCGCTATGAATTTCGGTTCGTTTTGGCCTGTTACGTTGCCCGCCTTTTAGTTTACTTTAGAGCGTTGCGTTGCATCTCTGGGCTCTTTGGAAGTAGATTTACTAGATTTACCTGTAAATATAAAGAATGTTACACGGGATCCCGTCTGATACCATGTTTGCTTTTTTTTCGTCGGCGTGCTAGCTAGAACCAATGACTGTTCTGCAGCCCTGCCAACACGTCCATTCTAGCCAATTACTATTTCAGGCTTGAAATTAAGTTCGTCCCTTTGCTGGTCTTGCAAAGAGTAAACTGGTGAGACGCGCACGAGAGAAAGGAAAAAGTGTCTCAACCAAAACACCTTGGGAAGCTGAGGAACCTAAAAAGTCTCTTGAACATGTGAGCGTGTCGTTCTTCAATCATATATCTATCTCATTAGAATCAACCGCGTTGAAGCACCATCGCACCTCCATCGGTCCCAGCCGGAGTCAAGAGACAGCGTGAGCGAGATCGTGGCGGAAAACGACGTGAATAGTCGCGTTGCCAGGGCCAGACCGAGCGACCTCAAGAAGCCAACAGCCACGAAAGTGTCCGGCTGGTGAGTCAGGCCCATCATACGGAGGCTGGTGCCACTAGTTGTCAGTGGGCCTGCTAATACAGTTCTTCCTTTTCCGTCGATTTACTTATAGTGTTGTTCCCTGATAGGCCGTCCATGCGAACACTACCTTTCAGGTGACCCTGCCGCCTCGTCGGCCGCACGTTCTCGATCTTGTCACTAGTCGACATATTCTATTTAGGTCAGTGAATACATCAGGGATTCGCTTTGATGTATATCTAATCTTTCCCGGGGCCTCGAAAGCGTCTGCATCGCGGAACGGGTCATCTCTGGAACGCCAAAAGGATCTTTATGACAGTATAATTATTCCAGCGGCATTCAGTAGCATCTCTGATCATCTCCGTCAAGAGCTTCCTGGATCTTTTGACATTGCCTATGCAAAGTCTCGTTCCTTCCTGGAGCGACCCGAGACAGGTAGGTGGAGAGCAGGAGATGAAGGTAGGGCTTGCCACTTACAATACACGTTACCGACCGATAATCTTGGACCGTTCTGGTCGTCCATCAAAGAGCTAACTCGTTCCGAGTCCAGACAAAGGCTGGATACATTATTGCGTACTTCAAGAATCCACAGTTGCTATTTCAAGCCCACGATCTCAAGGATATCTTTGCAACACCAAGCCTCCACGCAACCATGGGACTTGTTCATGATACTGTTCTCTCCGGAATGGATCCCCAGCAGATAGACCTGCGCTCTTGCTGGTTAGATATCGGAATGTGTGACTATGTCCCTGATCAACTACGTGTTAACGATAACAGGATTGAACCTTTCATGCTACTATGGAAAGGTGATTGCCATCAATATTTACACCGTAGACTTGCCAATCGGTACACTCAAGCAATAAAACATGAGTGCTCTTTCAAGAATAAGACGAAGCCGTGGATGGATGATATAGCTACGACGTACAGGGATGGGTTTCGGTTTGAGGATCTTAAGCCTCTTGTAAGTCACAAGGACGTTTAATAATCGATACCAAGCATCGAGGAGTTAAAATAGCTAGCAAGGATCTATCAAATAATACTATACTGTGCTTGTGAATAGCTTAACACAGTCCTTTTTAACGCTATAGATAACTCAAGTCACAGCCACTAGAACATTTCTCATGACTTCGGTGGCAGTGGTAAGACAGGCCACTCATAATCTCTTCTAAACGGCGAACGAAAGGTCCACTCACCACAGCCAACCTCCTTCGCCTCTTCATTTGCCAAACCAGGAAGAATAATCTCAGCAACAGTGTTTGGCGGAACCGTAACCTTGATATGGAACTCCTCTTGTTCTCCGTCAATAACCCTCGTTTCCCAGTTAAAGGAAATCGTCCCTTGAGAAGAGACATGCGACGCGGCAGCTTGAGAAAAAGTAGCGCCAATAGCAGGGGAGATACGAACTCTCCTCCATCCGGGCTCAAGTCTCTGCAGCCCAGCAACTCTCTCATACATGAACTTGGCTATAGCGCCAAACGCGTAATGGTTAAATGAGGTCATTTCTCCCGGGTTGATAGAACCATCAGGCAACATACTGTCCCATCTCTCCCAGACTGTAGTTGCACCCATAGTGACTGGGAACAGCCAAGATGGACAGCCTTTCTCGAGCAGCATCGCGTATGCAACTTGAACGTGGCCGGTAGATGCAAGGGCTTCGCAAAGGAACGGCGTGGCGGCAAATCCGGTGCCGACCTTAAACTCGTTCTTCCGCACAAGTTCCACTAGACGGTCTCCCGCTCGTTGCCGTTGCGCTGGTTCAAGGAGGTCGAGACAAATAGCTAGTGCATACGCAGCTTGAGAATCTGAGGTAATACGCCCTCGGGGTGTGACGTATTCTTGCTGGAACTCGAGTCGTGTTGCCTGGTAGTCCTCATCGAATTTCTGTTGTTCATCCTTCCGCCCCAGCACGCCACATATCTTGCTCATGAGATCTAGGCTTTGTAGCAAGAACATGTTTGACACCATTTTGGCGTCTGTTGCCCCTTTCCAGGGCTGATTTGGAGGTGCTGCTGGGTCAAGCCAGTCCTATTCCCACCTATCAGCCTTATAGATTCTAGAAGTTACTCTGCAGAACTTACACCGAGTTGAAAGGGCTTGGGATCCCATAGTCCCGAACTTTGTCGAGGGAGCACGTTAATCCACTTCATCATGCTACCATACTGCTGAGATAGGATACTCTCATCTCCGGTCTCCTGATAAAGGATCCAGGGTGCTATTATCGTGACATCATGCCAAATGGCGCATGGCACTCTTCTACACCAGATGGGATCTGGCAGGGTAGCATTCGGACTGACCATTGGGGGAACTCCACCAAGAACATCTTGATCATGAGCAAGATCGATCAGCCAATTTTTCAAGATGCCAAAGCAGTCATAAAGGAGACATGCTGTTGGGCCAAAGAGAGACAAATCTCCAGTCCAAACCAGTCGTTCATCTCTCTGAGGACAATCAGTCGGCACGGAAAGAAAGTTACCTCTCATGCCCCACACGATATTCCGATACAGTTGGTTCAGTAGCGGATCAGAGCATGAGAAGTGACCAGCGGGTTTCATGTCAGCGTGGCACACGACAGCTTCGACGCAGGACTTGTTGAAGGGACCGGGCCAATTATCAATCTGAGCATACCGGAATCCATGAAAAGTGAATCTTGGTTTCCAACGTAACTCGTCCGGTGAATCTTTGAGGGTAATCTCGTCCTTCGCTTGGCATATTCTCAAAGGTCGAATACAAAGCTCTTCTTTCTCCATGACTTCAGCATGCTGAAGGGTAATCTTGTGTCCATTGGACCCTTTGATGCCTGATAGACGAAGATATCCAACGAGATTCTGACCAAAGTCAAGCACTCTTTTCCCACTTGGTGTCGTGATCTCCTTGACAGGATATACGGTTTCGATCCGACGCACTGGCTCTGCGAAGCCTGCAACGAGTTGAGTAGATACCGGCGGGAATGCAAGTGCCTGCACATTTTTCCAATCTTTCAGCCTTTCTTGATCGACCACCGACGACCAATTTGGTACCTCCATTGTCAAGTCATATTTCTCCCCATCATATATCTCAGCTAGTCGAGTTGGGCCTTGTATCACCTTCCACGAACCATCGCTCTCTATTCTGCAAGTCTGCCCATCAGCGTAAGTGACTTCCAATTGCAAAAGCAGAGCAGTATGAGGACCCCAAATCTTTCTATGCCCGCCCTCAAAACCAATACGGCCACTGAACCATCCCTCTGCAACTCTTACTCCAATGCAGTTGGGACCGTTGACCAGGTGGGAAGTAACGTCATAAGTCTGGTACTGGAGTCGCCCATCATAAGAGGTCCACCCCGGAGCGAGGAAATAATCGCCGACGCGTTGCCCATTGAGCTCAGCTTCGTAGACTCCTTGGGCTGTGATATAGAGTCGTGCTTTGACGGGCGTGTCGCGAAGAACAAATTGCCTACGGAACAAGTCTTCAGGGCCAGCCTCTGACATTTCTGAAGCCCACGGGGCGGCAATTCGTTCGCAGGCCCAATCTGACCTATGCAGTAGCCCTACTTCAAGATGGGCAGGCTCACTCCAGGGACTCTGCTCCTCCTGGTTATCCCAGACTCGAACACGAATTGATACATGTTCACGAGACTGAAGAGGTTCTCTGAATGGCCATGGAATCAGAATATTCTCCTGGGACTGTTGGCTCGCAGTTGATACGTCGTGAACCTCTTGGCTGGGACTATACTTGGTCAACTCGATCTCGTATCTATTTTGTTTGGCATCAGTGTCGTGTTGTGCGATCTTCCAAGAGATTCGTGGCGTCCATTCTTGAACCCCAAGAGTATTTGGAGCGTGATAATGCTCGAAGCGAACGTCAGTTACTGTCAACATGCTGGACAGCCTGTGAAATTCTCTAAACAAATTGGTGTCTTCCGCAGACAGAGCTTGCAAGTATAATTCGGCTCGCTATAGTTTATGCCGAAGAACAAATTCATGGATCAGAAGTAATACCTCGTTATGGCTCCCTTCGATATGCCGCCTTTCTTAATCTGCTCCCATTATCCAGCATCGTCGGGAAACCCATCGGAAAACCCCGCCTCGCATTGAAGTCCTTGTACCCTACCCACTATGGCTGCCCACTGGTGCATGATCGGCTCAATCGGTACGCGGCTTCGCTTCTAAACGCGGACCTCCGCATCCTACTCCGCACGCCACGTTAATTAACGTTAGTTCGCGGACTAGGTTCTCTCTGCCGGAATAAGCTCACAGCCACAAGTCTCAAGTTAGTTAGTTCGCGGACCTGTCTACCTTTTTAGATATTCCGACCTCATTTCCGACGTTGGATGTTTGTTTTCACCGTTACTTAGCTCTCGGCATGGTTCTGTTAACACCACAATGCCCCTCCGTGTCCTATTCCCCACGGGGATGAGGAAAACCTGGGGAAGCATGCATCAACCTGTTAGGACATGGGATGCACTAGAGGTTCAGTTGAGGTGAAGCTGCACCCTAACTTGCCCGCTTCAGATCGAAGCCTATGCAGATGCACACGAAGAGTATTTGTACTCAAATTTTGTCCGAGGATAGCAACTTGACTGAGCCAGCGACTATAAAATCACCGACTCAGAAGCATCTTTCTGCGGCTGTTATAAGTTGATAGAACATCATCAGCTCACATCAGTCGCAATCAACACCATCAAGACATGACGATCTTCATAATCCCCCTTGTGGCATTGGGTGCTACTCTGTTGGCACCCATTGTTTCAGGACAATACTCTCCTCACTTTCCAGAACCCCCCAATCCAGAGCCCATTGAGGTTGTCGAGCTGCCCTTGCCTCCTGTCGTTTCAAGCAATGCTACAGGTGCTTGTACCGCCAAAATTAATCCCCGAGGCACTGGCTGCATCGGTGTAGATACCGGGGGAGAGCAGGACTTTCAGTCAGGAGATTTCACGCCTGATGGGAAGCACATCGTGGCCAATGTTGTTTTCATCGGTGCCCCAGCAGCTCCAGACCCAGCAAGCATTTATGATGGCGAGCAGTTGATCCTTATCACAACCGATGGCACCAACTTCTCTAACGGTGACCCATGGAAGTGTATCACTTGTGGTGTTCCGTCAAAGAATGCTCCCTGGCTTGATCCCCAGAGAGACTATCCTCACGTCTTTCGAAGCGGTGATAAGGCACTGTGGGGTCACAACATTGTCTCGTGTGGTGGAAAGCCGTTGGCTAGTGATAACTGTACTCCGAACAACACTCACATCTATCCCATTCACTGGACAGTGACCGCTGATGGCACCGGAAAAGGTGGTTCTCCACGAGAGATGCGCCTTCATCCTGATGATGAGCACATGGGCTGGAGCTCCTTCACTAATACTGGAGGCCAGTATACGTACTTTGGCCGCCTGGAGTACAACGCCGACCCTAAAGTTGGAGAGCCTTTTGTTCCTCGATATGATTTGCTTGATGTCAACATTCTGGTCGACAAAAATGGCAAACCTCCCATGTATGTCGAAGGCGAAAAGTTAATCATCAATCACGATGCTATCACGCCCGGTGAGCTGCGTGGTTTCAGTGGCTCGGGCGATGAGATACTCTACATCGGATCTCCCGTTGAAGCCAACAACATCGATGTAATGGCTGCCCATCTCACTACTGGAGCTATCCGACGCCTCACTAGTCATCCAGATTACACAGACCCAATTACCATGTCTCACGATAATCAATGGATTGTTGCTATGGACACTCGCGTTGTTGGTCGCCAGATGTTCATGTCTGGTATGAGATGGATTCCTCCTATCATCGATTACCTCGTTGTGGCCATCGCTTCGTCAACGCGCAACAACGGGCCACGGAGATTCTTTCAGCCGATCCTCATCAGTCACGATGGAGACAGCGGAAACTATTTCGGTCAGCAGGTCAATGCGGATGGTGACGGAAGTGATGGAAGTGCCAATGACCCCAACTGGAATGGCAGAGCTGATCCCGCCGTCTCTCCTGATAGCACCATGATTGCATATTGGCAAGCTCTTGTGGTCTCTCCCTCCTGCGGTGGTGCCAACCCTCTTCCGTGTCCAGTTTCTACTACCCAAGGAGGTCGCAATTACCGCGTCATGCTTGCTCGTCGTACCTCTCTGAAACCTTCAAAGCCAGCGCCGGTCTTTAAGGCACCCGATTTTATCCCTTGGGCGAAGCCTTTCCCCGCTGGCAGTACAAGACCTAAGCAGTATGAGATCCCAGCCGGCAACTATACACTAGAGGGTCAACTGTCGGGCGTCGCCGAGGTTGCTTTCATCGAAGACCCCGACACTGGTGCCATTCAAACCATCTCGGCTTCTTATAGTAACTACTCAGATCATGAAGGCTACATCATCGACGGGTATGAGAAGGTCTCTAAATGGAAGTTGCTTCCCAACGTTTGGAAAGACAGAGTGGAGTGGTTCTCCAACATCACGCAAACTGGAGTAGTGGAAGGCACTAAGATCACAAGCAAAGACGGGTTTGAACTAGAGATTGATGTCTCGGTTAACATCATGGAGACGAACGGAACCTTGACAACTGTCCTTGATGGAATCAAGTACGTGCAACCTGCTGCTGGAACCTAGGTCAAGTGGAGTTGTATTTTCAACCCAGATAATGAATAAGCCATAGTTTAAGTACGTAGGATTAAATATCCAAGAGATCCCTCAGTGGGTCAAAGTCATCCAGCGCCCGATGCCCATATGTCCAAATTGCATCCCTGTCTTCGATGTCCTGCGTGAAACCCAACAAGAATCGAAGCATCCAGGCATCTAAACGGAATGAGTCATCTTTGCTTCGTAGGCAGGCGTTGTGGAAATGCTGAAGCCGGTTAATCGACATATGGTTCATAGGCCAATAGTTATTCATTGACGAAATCATCTCAAAATTTCTTTCTAACCGTGTTTTAGCAGCGATTATCTCGTCATCGTCGATCCCAAAGAGAAGTGTATGGATCTGTACCGTAGAGGCGAGGCAAAGAATATGCCCAGCAAGTGGATACAGAACGACAGTGTCTGACCGTTGCTTCGCTTCGTAAATGAGGTCGCACAGGTTTGTTGCATGCTGTTTACATCGCTCCGCAAACCCTTGGGTACCATGATCCCATTGGTCCTGTTCTTGGGCAGATTGGAGGTGTTGGTAGAATAAGAGCTGACCGGCGTGGTTATAGTTGATATGCAGTGTTATGAAGATTGCACCAAAGCCCTCATCAGCCCAGTATATCACATTTTGCTGAGAATAGCGAAGTCTCGGGGGTAGGTTACTTGCCCATTCATCAAGGCAGTGGCGAAGTTGATGATCGAATTCTCTGTCTACTGGTTGTTCGTCCTGCGTATCCACTACCTGAGAGTTTAGAAAGACAATAATATCGTAAAATAAAAGATTGAGCCGGATCATCTGGGCGACCAAAGATCGAGGATCGAAGTTGCAAGTAGGTGACGCGTCAAGCGACTGGTCAGACGGTGTCACAGACGTCTCATGTGTCAACGAGGCAAATCGACGTTCATCCATGGGCAACGGGATGGCGTTTCGTGGCCTTATATACCTGGGGAGAGACTGAGTTGCGCTTGACCATGTCTCGGTTGTAATGAGAGACCACCATACTATATAACAGAGTAAGTACCGCACTCTCAGTTCAGACTCAGATCAAGTTACCTCGTCTATTGATTTCCTGCTCCAGAAGTGACTCAGTTGGCAGATTTGGAAGGTCTAGCAGCATGGCCATGCGAGAGGCTACTGCTTGATATACTGACTCAGTCCTAGAATCTCCCTCAACGGACGAATTTGCCGCAAGCAACATGCAAGCTTGGATACTGATTAACGAAGTATCCTCCAGGTCGAGCAACCTCTTGCATTCGTCCCGATACGGCCGTCCTCTATCCCATGGTGGAATAGACGCAAAAACGGGATGCGTCGAGTACCGCGCCGACAGGCCTGCAACACCAAAGAATAGAATCTTTGGGATTGAAGAGTCCTTTACATGGGCTATGAATGTTGCGCGATGGAAGATGTTGTGAAACGTGATGTGCATATACCGAAAATAGAGACTCGCCAGCTCCTCGGCCAGAACGGCGTCTGGTACAACCAGCGACGAGATACGACGAGGTCTGCTATCGTCTTTCTGATTTCCGAGTGGCTCGTAATGTGTTTCCAAATTATTGGGGACAGGGTCATCGGTGACTCCAACACAGTCAAGGCCCCTCTTGATACAGAAATTGCAACTGAGACCTGGTCGAGACCGATCGCACTTTTTCCGCCGATCACTAGAGGGGCTGATGTCAGATTAGATTCATAGGCAAACGGTGAGTAATACATACCGGCATGCTACACACGCTGATAATGGTCTCATTGAGATAACATCAATCAGTTATTTGCTGTGGTTTAAGAGACGAGGAGTTGACCCAGTGCACTTTCATCTCATCCTGGGTCTAGCCCCATAATATTATGCACGAGCCAAAGACTCGGTTTCCACTCTAATCCGACGAGTTTTCCGACGGACACTTGGAGAAAATGATGCGCTAGCAGCTTGATGTGGGGTGCTACCCTTGCCATCTCAAAAATCCGCTGGGGTACTGCGACTGCAGCATACCAAGTCGAAGGTGGTGCAAACCAAGACGGCAAAGGCCAATCCATCTGGGACACGTACACACATCTCGAGCCCCCGCGAACAAACAACGGGGAAACCGGGGATATAGCATGCGATCACTACAATCGAGTCCCCGAGGACATTGAGCTTATGAAGTTGTGTGGCGTCGACGTTTACCGCTTCTCTCTATCTTGGGCACGAATCATTCCACTTGGAGGCCGAAACGATCCTATCAATGAGAAGGGCATAACTTTCTACAACGACCTCATCGACCAACTGTTGGCCAACGGTATCGAGCCTGTTGTGACGCTCTATCATTGGGATGCTCCGCAGACTCTCTACGATCGTTACAGGGCTTTTCTCAATACCGAGGAGTTCACTGCCGACTTTTCCAACTATGCCCGATTATGCTTTGATCGTTTCGGTGATCGTGTCAAGAAATGGATTACGTTTAATGAGCCATATATCATCTCCATCTTTGGTCATGTCAACGGAACACTTGCGCCAGGCCACCGTGCAGAAGACGGCTTCGATACAAAGCATGAACCATGGCGCGTCGGCCATACGCTGATTGTTTCGCATGCTGTTGCAGTTCAGCTCTATGTGAAGGAGTTCCTGCCTTCGCAAAAGGGCGAGATCTCCATCGCGCTGAACAGCCACTTCTACGAGCCATACTCCGACTCGGAAGCCGATGTTGATGCGGCGCAACGAAGACTTGAGTTCTACGTTGGGTGGTTTGGCGATCCCATCTTCCTCGGAGAAGATTACCCTATTTCGATGCGAAAGTATCTGGGCGACAGGCTGCCCCATTTCAGCACTGAAGAGCGTAACCTTCTTCGCGAGACAGCTCCTCTCAATACATTCTACGGCATGAACCACTACTCAACAAAGTTCGCGCGTGCTCTCCCTGATCCTCCTACCGAAGACGACTGGACAGGCAATATTGAGGAGGGAGCCGTCAACAGCGCAGGCCAAGAAATAGGTCCAGTCTCACAGTTTCAGTGGCTCCGTGTCGCACCAAATGGCTTCCGTAAGCTATTGAACTGGGTTTGGGAGCGATATCATCTACCTATCATCGTCACAGAGAACGGATGTCCATGTCCTGGAGAGCAAGACCTGAAGGTTGCAATTGACGACAAGTTTCGCGAGAGGTACTTCGGTCTATACCTCGATGCTATATCGCGAGCTATATACGACGACGGTGTTCCGGTTAAGGGCTACTACGTGTGGACGCTCATGGATAACTTTGGTAAGCTTCTGCTTTTTAAGCTACTTGTACAATACACTCACATGCCTTCTTAGAGTGGTCGGCTGGATATCAGCCAAAGTTCGGTATTGTTCATGTTGACTTCGAAAACGGCTTGACGCGCACCCCAAAGAACTCGGCAAGGTGCCTACGTGAGACTTTCCAGAGAAGGAGACAGGGCTATAAGAATTGAGATCGATGTATTTGCATATAGACTCCTTTGCAGTGAAATAGAGTAGAATTATAAAGGCTATTACCCTGTCCGTGACCTAGCAACATGACCCAACCTGTGGGTGACATATCAGTGAATTGTATTAAGGCATATGCTGCATCGTGAATGCCAGACAGATACCGAGGTGTCTACCAACTGTCACCACAATTGCGGCTGAAGCCAAACGTGATGCCGCAACATTCGATGATCCACACCCTCGGTTTCGGGGCAGCATGTTGACCATTCGAGACCTCATGCCCTGCCGGATCAACCATTCTTGGAGTTCCAAGTGACATGCTCGTCGCTGTATTCTACCCCGAGGCCCATGAGGAAAACCTGTCGGAATTCAATTCAGTGTAGACTTTTCATCGAGAGATGATAAGTTGGATCGCGTGATGTCCTGAGTTAGCCTCTATTCCCGGGCCATCGACGCAATTCTAAAATATCTAGCCAATCGCTTGATGCAGAAGAGTCGAAATGGGAACACCATGGATTTAAACAAGACGTCGGAAAACTCTGTCGGAAAACTCGCCAGGCATGCATCTGATGGAAACTGTCCAATCAGAACCCCGGACTATGTACCCCAGGCCACCAGACTGCGGGGTATGACTGCGCTAAGCATTGGGTACGCGGTTTCTCGCTTGTTAGTCGCGTTGACCCCATGGAGGAGCGAGGATCCAAACTCGGGGTACGTAGTGCCGCTGTACAGCAATGGATTCCTATATGAGATTTAGATGGTCTCAAGTATGGTGATCAGATCCATTCCGCATCAAAACAATTGTCTGTTCCCTCTTATCTCTTTGGTCTACATCAGTGATCCGAAACCACCATGGCTCTTCCCAGCGACTCTAAAACGCCTATTGACAATCCTACCCGGGTTGATTCTCACGATCATGTCGAAACTGCACTCAAACACGACGATATTGCCGCTGAGGCTGTTGCACAGGGCCAGACACTCTCAGGCTACGAGCATTTGACATTCTGGGAGACTGTCCGAACCTTTAAGATGGCCTCACTCGTCTGTCTGCTCGCGGCCTTCAGTGCTGGAGCTGATGGCTACCAAATTGCGTAAGTAGTAAACCTGCCCGCTTCTCTGTCACTGCCTAACGTGGACTTAGTATGCAAGCGAGCATTATTGCAAACAAGGGCTTTGTCCAACAGTTCGCCACGGGAGTCAACGAAGAGGGCGAGAAGTTCCTCGCCTCCAATATCATCGCTACTTGGAGTGCTGGCCAAAACGTAGGCCAGGTCCTCGGTCAGATCGGTATCTCCTTTGTAGTCGCACGGTTCGGTCGCAAGATCTCCATGTATACTCTGTGGACTATCCTCATGAGCAGTGTCTTGGCCGAGTCACTTGCCCGCACCTGGCCAGTCTGGTTTGGTGCCAAGATGCTTGCTGGTACTGGTGTAGGATGCCTCCAGGCTACCCTGCTAGGTTACATTACAGAAGTCAGCCCAACTAGAGTCCGTGGCGGCATGTTGATGCTTTACAGCTTCTGGTGGACTCTGGGTTCATTCTGTACTCATGTGGCCCTCCAGAGGCTAAACAAGACTGATCCCTTCAACTGGCAAACACCGGTGTATACTCAGTGGGGACACATCGGAGTCATGGCAATCATCTACGTCTTGCTCCCTGAATCTCCTTCCTGGTGTGTTACTGTCGGACAGGAAGAGAGGGCCAAGAAAAGCATCAGATTCATCTACCGAGGAGTTGAGAACTTTGATGTCGATCGTCACTACGAACTTCTCGCCTTGAACGTCGAACATGAAAGGGCTTTAGCGGCCGAGCAACGAAACGAAAGCTGGCTGGCAATCTTCAAGGGTACTGACGGCCGCCGTACCATTACTGCCATGTGGACAATTGTTGCGCAGCAGTTCTTGGGTCTTGCCCTCTTTGGCAGCTTCGGTACATATTTTTTCCAACAGGCTGGCCTCGCCGACCCCTTCCAGATCAAGGCCATAACTACGTCTCTACAAATAATCGTCGTTATCTTGGCTGTTTTCGGTGTCGATAAATTTGGTCGTCGTCGTATGGCCTGCTGCGCTACTTCCTTAATGTGGATTTCTTGTTTGATCGTTGGTATTATCGGAGTTGCTCCCCAAAGTGGTGCAAGCACCTATGTGTTTGTGTTGTTTGCGTGCTTCTGGAGTGAGTTATTGATACTGTGTAGCCATCAATCATATCGAGCTAACTTGTGCTTTTCTAGATATCGGAATCTCGGCCAACGGAGCTGCCGGCTGGGGCTATATCGGCGAAATATCCTCGCAGCGACTGCGGCCATATACGTCCGGCTTCGCAGCCTCTGCCAACTCTGTCACTGGTCTCATAATGTCAGTTCTAACACCGTACATGGTCAATGCCAATAAGTGGGATTGGAAGCTCAAAACTGGCTTCTTCTATGCTGGCGTTGGTCTCCCTTGGGTCATCGGCACGTGGCTGTTGGTTCCCGAGACTGCTCGGTAAGTCACGTTCAAATACCTTAAAGCTATGCCCAAAACTAATTTCTTTCTAGACGATCACCTGCGGAGCTTGACGAACTGTTTGAGCGTAAGATCAAGGCTTGGAGATTCCATACGACTGAGACTGCTACACAGCGACTGATGCAGAGTGAGAAAGCGGAAGCTGCAGAGAAATGATAGGCATTGGCGACAGACTTTCTGCCGACAGTGCATTCCCACCGTAACTGGTAGACAGTTATAGACATCCAGATCCGTTTCTGCTTCTATTCAAGTCATAGTAAAGTTGATAGTAGGGCAAAGGACTTGGGTAAACTTCGGTAACAGGGCCGTGCTTATGGGCTGTAGCATGACGATAAATCAACCAATAACAGAAGGCTATCGTGCATAAGTTGTCAGATTATTGATAAAACCCCTCACCCTGTTTCTTAAAATAATTTCCAAAGTGTCTTGTTTATCTCCTACCTTAGCGCTCAACCATGCGAACCACCAGAGCCTCATCAACAGAGGAAGTCAAAAGATGGTTCCGAAAACGCTCACGGTCTGGGAACTCCAGTTCAGTAGACAGCAAAAGCCTTTCGGGCACAGGTAGCTCTCTTGAGGCTCCAGGGTCCGAGGATACTAGCTCTTTAGCTGACACGGATTCTTTTGTTTCCGATGGGTCGTACGCTAACACGGCGCCTACCATCAGTCCCAACAGAGCAACTGACTCGGCTGAAACCATAGTCAGTGAGGCGATACATGATGACTCAACTGGTTTAAAAGAAACTAGCTTGGCCAAGAACGAAGTGAATCCATGGAAACAGGCTGCGGATTATCTTAACGATGATGATCGAGAGATCCTTGAACGAATCAATGCACATGATGACAGCGACACAACATTTGCAGATCTGCGAGACTCCATTACCAAGAAGCAGAAGATATCACAAGAGAAATCATGGAAGGTCACATTCGGTGGCCGTAGGATCGTACTCCGAGATGTCCTAGCCAAGATGGTGACTTGGTTGGATTCGTTCAAAGCGATCGGAGATTTAGTCTCGCAAGCCGATCCGGTGCATGCTGGTTTACCATGGTTAGCGATCAAGATCGTACTCTCTGTTCTGACGACAGACCAGGAACAGATGGGACTGATCGTCATTGGCATGGAGCAGGTGGTATGTCTCATCGCAAGATGCAGAATCTACCATCAACTCTACTTAGAGGATGTGGTACAAACGTCGAAAGTGCAGCATCAGGCCATCAGTCGTCTATCTAATGCCATGGCTCGAGTTTATGCAAAGATGACTTCCTTTCTCGCATATTACATTCGATTATTGGATCTCAACGGTGCTACAAGAACATTAAAAGCCTTTTGTCAACCAGGTGAGGTATCCGAGAAACTCAAGGAGATTGGAGCCTTGGAGACCCGAGTCACGACTGAAGCCAACATCTGCCAGGGCGCTATTGGTATTTCAGCCTTCCAAAAGATCGATGAAAACTCAAAGGTTGCCAGACAGCAACTTAGAGAAATGGCTTCACGTTTTGATGGGGAAATGATGCGGCTCTGGAAGCATCTGAATGAAGATGAACGATGCAAGATTGTCCAATGGGTCTCGGATATTCCTTACGAGAGCGACCATTACATCGCCAGCAAGGGGAGGGTGGATGGCACCGGAGAGTGGCTCATCTCTCACGAGGTTTACGCAACATGGCGACAGTCTGATACATCTACTCTACTGTGGCTCAATGGGATTCGTAAGTTGGCCATAATAATAACTTGTTATCTGAGTCCTAACATTTGCAAGCGGGGGCCGGGAAGACGAAGCTATCATCCCGGGTTATCGATGATCTTTTGACGACATTGCCGACCGAGACTTAGAAGAACACAGGTTTTGCATATTTCTATTGTGATCGCAACCGGGCTGACCATAACGAACCCGTTGCTATCATGCGAAGCATTGTGCGGCAATAATGTGCTCCTCGAGGCGATCATAGTATCGAATCGTGCATCGAGGAACAGTACCTCAAGAGGAAGGTAAAGGGCTTTTCTAGCGACAGGCTTGTTGCGGAAGAATGCAAAAAATTGCTTCTCCAACTTGCTGCTGGATATAACAGTATTTACATCGTGGTAGATGGCCTGGACGAATGCGACCGGGGTACAAGACATATCCTCATGGACCTCCTCGATGAAATGATGGCCAAGTTTGAACAGTCCATTAAAATATATATCGCGAGTCGTACGGATCAGGACTTGAGAAAACGCTACCACAAGGGAACCCATCTCGAGGTAACTGCCAACGATAACCAAGCGGATATCGAGAAGTTCGTTTTGAACAAGATTGACCAGAGTGAGTTCTGTCGCAACAGATTATCTCAAAAGCTTCGAAACAAGATCCTGCGCACGTTCCAAGATAAGAGCCAAGGCATGTTTCAGTGGGCAACACTTCACATCGGAGAGTTGCTGCAACTCGAGAGAAACGCCGATATAGCGGAGTATCTTGATGGCTTACCAAGAGGTCTCGAGGCTGCGTACGATATGATTTATGCTCAGATTGTAAATCAGATCGGCAGTAAAAGAAATGTTGCCTTTGCAGCTTTCCAGATTGTCATGGTATCATGCAGACCCCTGCATCCCCTCGAGCTTGCTATCGCCGTTGCTCAACATCCCTCCCAGAGGTTTATCCTGGATCAAGATGTTGATGTTGGGTATGTGCTCGATGTCTGCCAGAATCTACTGGTCGTTACGGATGGATCTCAGGAAAGAGGTGTTCCTGTAGACCCAGTAAGATGGCCTGAACTCGATGGATATCTCGCCAAAGAGGTTAAAGCTATTCGTCCATCTGTCTCAATAGGGACATGGGAAAATGACTTTGGCCTTCCGAGAGATTCAATCCGTAGATTTGCACATCTATCAGTTCAAGAATATCTGGAAACAAAGCACCAGAGTTCCATTGAGGCTCATACCTTTATGGCTGGAATCTGTCTTAGAACACTACTTTGTCTCGCCTTACCGGAAGAGATTGAAGAGAAACAGGAAGATGTTCATGAAGAGATGACGAGGAAAGTTGGAATGACCTTGTGATCCTCCACGTGTCGCAGTTCGAGGAGAGGAAGGTTGTCGAGATAATACCTCCTGAAGAGGAGGACCACCAAGCAATGCTAGATACGTCCCTATCAACGACAGTCGACACCGAAGTCATTGAGGAGGTTTCTGCAAATGAAATGAAGGCCACAGGACCCGGATTCGAGCCTCCCCCTTTCAAGTGCTATCTGGACTGGACCGAACCGCACAGCCATGACGATAATCAATCGTGCTATTCGCAGACATTTGAGCCATTCCTAGAGAGCTATGAAGGATCACCACTAGAGACGTGGGCCCTATACTGTGCAGCTTCCATTTCGCAACATCTGGCTATTGTTAGTGCCCATTCTCAACAAGCTTCCACTTGCACTATCAAGCCCTTGGTGGAGCAGTTTCTTGGTACAGCTTCTAACTCAGCCTCGTCATATAGAGCATGGGTTCGTCTCGCTCAAAAATCATTGTCCCAGGGCAAATACAGCAGCAATGATCGCATAAGGGCGACGTATAATCTGTCAAATTACGACATCCCAAAAGCAGTTATTCGACGGCTCACTAAGCCAGCATTTGGGTGTGCTATACTTGGCCTTGATGAAGTGCTAGATTGTTGGCTTAGTAATGGGCAGCTGGACCCTAACGAATACAATGTTCAGGGCGATAGTTTGCTTCACCTCGCAGCTCTGTTTCGCCATACAGACACTTGCAGAATCCTCCTTAAACACGGGGCTGATCCAAATCTGCCCACACTATCGATTCTTACACCCCTTGGCCTAGCGATAGGTCACGAAGAGGTTGACTTGGTACGCCTCTTGGCGGAAAATGGGGCGGATCTTAATGCTACTATTACACCCGTGGGTAAACGCCCACAAGATTGGAGAGGTTCGAGAGCTCCGCCCTTTTACGTCCCAATTCTCGAGGCAGTCATGACTGGCAAAGCAGATATAGTCAAAGCCATAGTCGATGCCGCTAATTCGACATCTTATACCGGCCAGCCTCTCCCCCTCGATGGGGCCCTCAAAGAAGCAGCAAGAGAATGCAGAGCGGATCTGGCGGCTCTTCTGCTCTCGTACGGCAACAATCAGGACTGGGACCGCCAGGCCATGATTCATAACGCGCTCGAGCTTGTGCCGGAAACCGAGCCTGGAATAGAGGTCATGAAGTTCCTCATGGGGCGTATGAAAGGTCGAGCTCATGAATCGTTGCTCCATTCAGCTGTCACGGGCGGCAATTGGGCTTTTGCCGAGGCACTAATCTCGATGGGAGTAGATGTTAATACTCCAAGAGAAGGTCTATATCGAGAGACACCCCTCCATTCTGTCTTCCGGGAATGGTGCGGCGACGAATTGGTAAAGGCTAAGAGGCTTATTGGATGGGGAGCTGACGTTAATGCCCGAGATGTTCGCGGAAACACACCACTTGCGTTAGCCATGATGACGCGAATCTTTGGCTCCGCGACAAGTGATGGTGATGAAAGCGGAAGCCAAAACGAAGGCGAGAATGACAATGCAACTACGGAGAAGCCTTATACAGATAAGTCACGCCTGGAGGCTATTGAGTGTTTGCTACAGTACGGTGCTCATACCAATATGAAGAACAGAGATGGAATGACCTTGCTTGGTATTGCGTGCGTTCATGCAATGGTCACGCCTGAGGTCTTTGAGATGCTCCTCCAGCACAGCGCAGATGTCAACGCGATACAAGGCAACGGTCGAGTCAAGATGGGTCCCTTGGACATTCTCCACCTGCATGACACACCGGGATCCACGGAGGAAAAGTCTGATAATGGAGGGTTGGCAAGGGTTAGAGAAATACTGGAGAGTCATGGGGCAAGGCATGTTTCCCTCGTCGACTATGAGGAATGGGATATAGAAAAGTGTACTTCTTGGGCACGTGATAATGGGATTGGAGCATTTGCTGTTCCAGCTGTCAATTCATTTTTTTCGGGACGTCAGTAGAGGATACAAGGTAGAGATTCTATATAAATAAGGCTGGTATGTATAGTCTAAGGGAGATGAAGATCACAGAAGCATTGAAGTGTTATTTGCAGTTGAGACTTGTGGCTGTGAGCTTATTCCGGCAGAGAGAACCTAGAAAAAATAATAGCTCTTAGGAGAAATAAAACAAGAATTACAGAGACCACGACTAGAAAAGATAGACAAGGTCAATGTTTAGGAATTAGCCAACGCGGTTTTAACCTCTGGATTCACTCTCGCAGCAATGAAGATGTCTAGCAAATCGATCGGCTATACGGCTCAACAAATGCACTCAATGGCTGGATTCTTGGAGTAGATAACCCCGCATAGTGCGCGTGATGGTGCCAGCACAAGATAAGCACTTTACCAATTGGAGGACTTGAGTGGACAATCATCTGGGGTATTAACTTGATTTGAGTTTCGACTGGGGATAAGTATATATCCTCTGCCAAAAAATGGAGGATTTGTAAATCTGGATCGTGCCGTATTAACCGGGAACACGCGGCACTCACCATAACGGCAATAACGGCATATGGGGTCCATGTTCGTATCCCCAAAAATTGCCAATTGCGGGGTAGAAAGTTAGATTTAGTTCTTTGGGGTTTGCCTGGGGTCTCCGCGGACCTGGGGTAATGTTCTTATATACAGATGTAGACCTGCGCTGTATGCTTGCTTCAGTATGGGCTGCCCCTTCTTCAAGCATCGATCCCCAAGACTATCTTCTACTAAGCTATCATGTCTTACTTTGGTCTCCGGGGGAAACCTCTCAGCACCCTACTGAGTATAGTAGCAGCGACAGCCTTTGCTCTCCAGGGCTACGATCAAGCCGTTATGAACGGTCTGTTGACCTTGAACACCTTTAAGCACCAGTTCCCAGAGATCAAGAACTCAAACATCGAAGGTGAGCTCGCTTTGACTTGACCTACCTTCAATTCCTACGGCTGCTGACCGGCCTTCTTGTTTCCACCTAGGCACGGCCGTCGCTATCTATGAAGTTGGATGCGCAATCGGAGCCCTGTCCTGTGCCTTTCTCGGTGACATTCTCGGCCGCCGTCGAACAATCTTCATTGCAGGCTGCATCGTGATTATTGGGGTTGCGATACAGAGCAGCTCTTTCTCACTTGGACAGCTCATCGCTTCGAGAGTCATCACAGGTCTCGGGGTAGGCGCCCTGACCGCTACGATTCCCATGTGGGTGTCTGAGTGCTCCAGTGCCAAGGAACGTGGTCGCCGTGTTCTGCTACAAGGTTTCTTTGCCATTGGCGGAATTGTCGTTGCGTCATGGATGGAGTTTGGCCTCTACTTCATCAAAGATAACCAAGTCAACTTTCGCTTCCCTATCGCATTCCAAGGCTTATTCGCC
>JAAOAT010000366.1:0-18303 GCA_013186855.1 Fusarium ramigenum
ATATATAATAAATATATAGTTCTTTATATTTTTAATATTTTTCATTAAATAAATAACTATTTTAATAATTTATATATCTTTATCTAAAGAGCTATAGCAAAGTGTAGCGCCGGTCACACTCTGATAAACATTCATAGGGTGTATTGTATAACTACTGCCACTAGCTCAGACAACACCCCTTTGTCAACAGCCCCACGATCAGCCCACCTCGTGAGATATTAAAGCTGCTACCCTGAAAATGAGGCCTTGCCGTTAAGCTTCTTACACATCCCTACTGCCCTGTCTTCTTCTCAAAGCTCTATCGAGTAGTCCACTATCAAGGCTGAGCCTACGAATATAAAAG
The DNA here is from genome assembly GCA_013186855.1 of Fusarium ramigenum. NCBI lineage: Eukaryota > Fungi > Ascomycota > Sordariomycetes > Hypocreales > Nectriaceae > Fusarium > Fusarium ramigenum. Next base: position 344 of record JAAOAT010000366.1, read on the forward strand.
TCGATCTCCTTACCCCTATTATTTTGTTCTTCTCATTGAATTCTCCCTCTACTAGCAAAACTATTCTCAACCACCTATTACTTCTAATGGTTCTCACCCCAAAGCCTACTGCGGATGCATCCCGGGATCCCAACAGCCCCGACCCAACTTCACGCAATGAATCAGATCACCCCTACAAGAACGAAGACGCAAAATTACTTGAATGGATCCGTGCAATTTTGGGTACTGATAAGGTAATATGAGTGAGCTCAATTTAGTGTTTGTAGAAATTAATTATGAAGCAGATACCGGACCAAACAGTTATTCACCAGAATCACGTGGCCTTTGGACAGCGACAACATAATGGGCAAATTCGCCATTTAGGACCTGATAGTCTCCAAGCCGACTCTGAATCGCGTCTTGTTATCTATAGTAGCTGTGTGCAGTTTGGAGAAGGTGATCAGCACAATGGTGATGTTGTCTATGTCACTGGGGGAGGCGGCAAAACATCGACGACGACTACTACGTAAAACAACATGATCTGTGGCTCAACGAAAATGAGCGATAACCTTCCAGACGGGAATAGAGAGATCAAGGGAACGCAACAGAATGGCCCAATCATCAAATTTGGAAAGAAGCCGGATTTTGAATAGCAGCATGGCAATAGACAGCAGTGGCTTTGTACAGGCCTGTGCTATTATTAGTCACCCACCCTAACTACGGGCCTCTCCCTTCTTACAATTGAGTTATTTGATTCCTCTTAGAACAATTGAATTTAGCTTATCACACTCGAGCCTACACTCCGGGACCTATCCCAGGTGCCAGAGACACATCATCAATGACAGCGCGGATGAGACGACGGGCCTCGTTTCATACCGTTTCCTTGCCTATGAGCTGGCGTCTACTTGGTAACCGCCAGAGCCTCCCTTGTTACCTTCCTTCTCCATTTCGGAGATCCCAAAGGGTGACAGACCTGTCGGATTACGTGTCAGACAGCGCAAGGTCGCTCAAGATTGCGTCTTTGAGTAGCGATGCTACTACCTAGTAACGTTAGCCTATATGGACTCACCACATCAGAGCTGATATGCACCACTCAAAGCTGTCTGACTTATGCATCATAGTAGCCAGTGTGCATGTCGACGTCGCTAGTTTGACCTAGTTCTTCTCCGCGATGGCTGGGCGTGTACATTAACGGTAACCGCATATGAAGCGCATCGGCATCTCATCCTTGCACACAGGGCTCCAGTGACACGCCACAGTCGCATGCTCCCGTGCACAAACGAGCTACACCACAGACTGAATTGATTCGTGGCACCGGTCAACGTGTTTATGCCGTCTCGCTCAGACCTCAGCCTTATGACCGACTGCTCTTCTATCCCGGAGCCTTTGCTCACAGCCGCGTCACAAGCGACCTCCATCAGTGTCATCACGTTCGCTTTCAAGAAAACTTTCATTCCTGATTCCAATTACAGCCGCCACTTATTCTTATCGCCACACCTCACCTGTAGCACCCCGGGGGGGTCGGGGGTCAATTAGATATCGGCGGAGTGGTGAAGAAGCAACAAACGGGGAACTATTAAGAAGGATGAGGTTCTGTGTGACCAGGCCTGTACTATTTCTTTTAGCCTCATCGTTACGCCGTGGAGAAGAGCACAGCCCTATCAACCAACTCATTGTGTATCTCACATATTCTTACTGCTGAACCTTGTCATATCCTTGAGTTCCCCTCTTTCAGCTTCATAGACTTCACTTCATGGCACCAAATTATCTGGTTACATGTCAGACATGCCAAGTTCGCCCAAAGTTCCATGGTCAGCTACTTGCGGTGTGCACACTACATCGATGTTACTGGCTTGCAACTATTAGCTTGATAAGGCCGCGAAAGCGGTCTCGGTTAACTCATCGAGACATGACTAGTTTATTCTTCGTTGTAGCCGGCTCACGTATCAATATGTCCGAGCAGCTCACTGCAGATGCTGTTTCGGTCGAATGCCCGCCACATTGTTCCCCGCTGAGCAATCCCGTGCGCCCCTGCAGCCACTACAAGTCGTTAGATCCTTCGCACTCTCGAGCCACTCTAGCCACTAGACGTGGCAATGTGCTAGTTACAATAGCGTCCATACAACTGACGATCTGTTGTCCCGTCACCCCTGCTCCTGTTTCGTCTTTCGCGCTGATCCAAGGTATCTAGCTTCCACCGTCCATGTTATTAAAAGAAATACTGTATAAGCGATGTTTCCACTATTGGGTTTGCTGCAGACTGGCGCATCCGAAGTATAAGCATCGGTACCCATCTAAAGTTAGTACGAGCAGGGACGGGATACAATGCAAACTGCCATTTCCGTAGGCTGCTGGGCTAAGATCTGTTTCGGAGAAAAAGCGAGAGAAAGCCACAATGTATTCGTCCACTGTCGCCAGTCGGGTTTACTGGTGCTGGGGCGCGCCGTGGTTCCCTCTTGGCCAATAACGCGCCTCCTTCGCATTCTACTAAGCTTCTCGCACAGGCTCTGTCGAACAGTTCGTTTACGGCGATTCTTCCGTGACGTATGCCATTGTTATTGTGATAAGAAGAGGTTGTACAGAGCGGATGTTGGCAATAGAAATGTACGTTTGTGTTACGAAGCTTGATCTGGCTGAAATGTGGCTCCAGGCATTCTAGAGGGTAACGTGTTCAACACTATTTGTCAGCATGCGGGGCTCCATGATAACTCGCGGCTCGCCCTTCCCCCCACTCAACCTATTCCACCGATTACTCCGTAGTGAGATCTCAGAAATCCCATGGTCAGTGGCAGCAAGAGCTCAACTCTTTTCGCGGTGCCTCTGTGAGGGCTTCTGACCATTCTATCATTTAACCACGTTAGTCTTTGTTACGTGGAATCGAGCCAGGCGATACACGATGCAAATGAAGAAGCGGTCGAGAATGCATTGTGGTCATTGAAGGGCAGATGTAGGGTAGCTTTTAAGCTAAACCCGGCACGTCCACATCAACGCTTCCATTGTTAGTCCCGCAGAAAAGCTATCAAACGGTCTGCTACCAAGACCCCCAGTCTCTTGGACTGTCAGATAGCCAGAGATCATAAAAATGTAAAATGATTAATTGGTAGGTCAAATAGTCAAATGATCACCTGATCATAAGGCGATCATCCAATGGTTTCATGTTTTAGCCATCAAATAGTCACCTAGTTGAACCACCGACAATCCGACTATTGAGTGGTCTAATTATTCATCAAGCACAATGATCTACTATTAGGCCCATTCGAGACCAAGTGTTCAATCCGCTGCGGAAGCTCTGTGCTCTGTTCGGTTAATCCGTACTTTGTTCACGTCGACTCACCATGTCATAGGGCGTTGGCAAATGAATTCTCCCTAATGGTCACCAAGAACTTTCATGTCAAAGCAAGTAAAGCAACTGCATACCTAGTCTCGTAATCTAACTTGCCGACTTTATCTCCGCCTATACACTTCGACATTCTCCTTCGTCACTGGTGAAACAGGAGGCCACGACTGCCAGTGGAACGATCGCCGACGTTAGACATGGAAACACACCTGAGAGATCGAAAATACCACGAGAGTCGACTTTTATTTGACTCTCATAGCGAACTCAGTCGGTATCCAAGTTGGTATTGTTACTAAATTGCTGATGATTCATATATTATGGTCGGCCAAACATCATCACTGAGTTTGCGATAGAAGTGGGTCTAAAAAGCATTGATTCGAACTGCTCAAGGATTTAGCCAAGTGCAGCTACAGCCGTATCGTAAGGTTAAGGTATACGTTGCGGTCTTGATAGGGTATTTCAGGAGCCGATATGTTCTTGTGTTTCGGCTACAAACTCATGTTCCTGCTACTAGTGATCTCATTTATGTCAGTATCAGGCATCAGATACCTTTCTACCATCATTTGTAGTAGACTCTCAAGTAGACTTGGCAACGGCGCGATTTAATCTTGCAGCGCTCGGTATCTCTAATAGCGTGATCTCGCGAGCAAAGACCCATCTGATACGGTGTTACATTGCTTTATCGACTCATGCCTGTGGGTGTAATGGTTGCTGTGAAACGCTGACTTTCAGTTGAAGACATCCCAGAACTACTGCAACTCTACGCACTGCTATTGCAACCTGTAACTAGCTTGAGGATGGAGGCGATCATTAGGTAAGTGCATCGTTGAGATAGGCAGTAAGGGGTGTGCAGCGGCGCGACTGGCAAAGAAACAGACAAGTCAAAATGAAAACCCATCATGATGGTGGTAAATTGGTTGACTCATTCAATATAGACCAACAAGCTTTCAATCCCTTGCTAAGTCGTATAAATCCTCTTTCTGTTCATTACCGTTAACCAGAAAGGCCTGCCATCCAATACCACTCGAATCACAATATGCCATCTCCCAAAACTCTCCTGCTATGTCAAGTCAATCGCAGGATTCTTGATGAATCGAGGCGATGCCTCTGAAGAATCGATATGGCAGAGAAACCCTTGCAAGCTTGTCAACTCCCGCAGTCAGATTCTGCGTGCCGCCGTCGAGGTGGCAGAAGTCCTCCACCATCGTGGGGACAATCTCTGCAAGCTGCTCTGAGTGGTGGAATGCTCTAGCAGAACCAAAGTACCACGCAATATCAATGTCATAAAGCTCGACCCAGTGACACCAAATCATCAGCTGGGGCGCCTTTCTGATACTGTTATAGGGGCGCAGTCCGTCTCCTTGTGTAGTCGCGGGGAAGAGTGGGCGTCGCGCCAGTTGCCACCGCATTTATGATCAGCCGCCTTCAGGCTTGGGTAGAGCCCAGGTGTAGAGCCTGACAACCTACCAGCGCATTGAGTACCCTTGCGTAAAGCCCCCATGTGTACGCTCCGCAGCGGCAATCCCTGGACGTAGCCTCCTTAACAACTGATTGCAGATGCAGAGTGCAAAGACGTTTGTCATCATGCGCTGGTACGCGTGTATAGGCGGAGGGAGAGTACTGGCAGACCTAGGAAGGTTCGTCTAGCAGGTGCCCGAAACCTCTTGCACACTATCACCGCATACAGCCAGCCACGGGGACTTCTCGCGACACCCCACCAGCACCCTAGCAGGTGTCGAACATAGTGTATTGCTGTCACTCAATTTGGCACCTGTGACTGGTCATCGGGCATTCCAGGTTGACGACACCCCTGTCGGTGAAGGAGCCTACTACCTTTCTTGACCGTAGCTTTTCGCTAAATGCCATAGCTTGCACTCCGGATGTTGGACTTCAGCGGCATCCAATTTGACCAAGGACTCTTCCAGCTCTTTCCCTTGGCCGCCCAGCTCCCGACGGCCTGGTCGGTAGAAGTCAGGGCACGATTGGTGAAGGTGAGTGGTTGTACTCAGGTAGCGGCGCAAAGGTCGACAGCCATGAGATCTTGGCTTTCTTGGTCGTCACCTCGGTAGGTGAGCATGCATACCTCATATGGTATCTCGTGGAGCTTGGCCACGCCATCACAGGGCTTGTATGGCAGATGTGCCACGGAAGGTGATTGCGCCGGTTGATTGGCACCGAAGCACGGCCTCGACCAGGACAAGCTCGACAAGTTGGCTACCCAGGAAATACGTAAGCACGCACGCACGTGTTGAAACGAGCGGGCCTGGGTGTCGACGCTGAGCAGCCGGGTCGATGTCAGGGCCAGCTAGCCACGGTCGACAAGGTCAGTAATGTCAACTGTAAGATTGATAACATCCTGTTCTTTGTGGACTATGTCGGAGGATTTTATCCGAAATGCTCGGGAATTCCAATGGATCTCTCTCAGTCAAAGCCGCCGCGTCGACTGGGAAAGCGAAAGGGGGTTTGCCGAGGTCGGAGGGCTTAAGAGGGCGCGAGATGCGTCGTAGGTTTGGAGCGCTTTGCTGGGTATTGGGAGCAGGTCAGCAAGATCACCAAGCCTCTGCCCAGTATGCGCAGACCTGAAGGGGCCTGTCTTAAAGCCTAGCCAGGACGTTCTACTCTTCCGGCACAATCCTGCTTCTTGTCGTGTGGACTTCTCGTATTCTTCAATTTCTCGATTTCCATGTTTCATCATGAGCTTAAGTATCCATTGTTGGGCGAATGTCTGGATCAGGAGTGGTCCCTGGATGATCGACGCGGCGCGAATGTTCGGTCGTGGGGAGCGTTTGTCGGACGAATGTTGCCGCGTGAAGGTCTTCATCGGAGGCGATTTCTTGGGTGCTTGCTGTGGAGCGAAACAAGAGCAGTAATTTGCGTAACTCGTTCAGCGGAAATGTTGAGCCAAGGGCGGCGGCAGCGTTGCTGTCACGCGAAACTTTGTTCTTATACGGCCTCTCTCCCAGGCTGATCATCAATGGCAGGTTCGTCATATGCAGATGGTTTCTCAAGAGCGGAACCTCTAATCGAAAGCGGCAACTTAGGAGCTTATCATTGAGCGCAATGTCGTCGCGGTTAGTCCCTTGTAAAATGGCCGTAGACTCTTCTTAGAAACAATTCGAAGCTCATCGCGGAGCGCTCGCGTACTTTGCGGAGGGGGTGTTTGTTGCAAGCTCATTGCCAAGCCAGTGCACATCTTTGGGAAAGGGCTTGGAGCACTAGAGGCTAGCTTGGCTGTCAGCGAACAAGACATAGCCGGCGTCCGAGTCTGTGACATACTGACTGCTTCAGACCTAGACGGGAAAGTTACTCTAGCTGCTGCTACCGCTATGCTTATTGGTGGAAGCAAAACGGAATAGAGTATTGACATGGCGGAAGAGTTGCCTCGAAAAGCGATGGAAGGTTACGCGCCATGTGGGGTGCTTCGCGCCAAAGGTCTGCAGTCAACCCCGCGTTCGCTCCTCGACTCACGCTGCAGTAAACATAAGCACAGCAATGTAGATACTGACGACCTGGAGAATAGCGTCCAAATCCACCTAAAGATCAATGCCATAAGGAAAAGGTTAGTATCATCAGACCCGACAAACTCCCTCCTAGCCGCGACTCAATCATAGCCCAAAGCCTGAACTCATTGCGACTCCTCTCCTCAATCCATCTCTTCCGCTCTTCACAACTATTCTTAACTCCGTTCCTGCCGCTCAAGTCCCACCTAGCACTATTTCTAAATCTAGCGTGTCCTCTCTGCTGATGGTACCTGCGGTAACTAGTCAATTCGTTACGTGCCAAAGGCTGAAAATTACAACTCAGCTTGTTCAATTGGCCATAGGTTGGGTTTGTGCTCGAGAGATCTGGTGCCCCACGGCCTCATCCATCTGCCCCTCCATGAACATCTCAGATGTTGGCCAAGCCCTACTTGAGAGGGCTCGCCGAGGAGACACAGATTGAAGAACGACCAGAACTCGGACTTGGAGTCTTCGAAAACAACGGAGAAGAGCTCGTCCTCCGTCGCGGCGATCTGGAGGGTCGGCTTCTACTTGGGGTAGAGGTCAATCAGGCCGGTGGACCTGTTATAGTCCCTGTAGTCTTTTCGTGTCGACAACCTATTAGAGTTGATTCTCGTCTAGCCCGGCCTTGATTCTGTCCATGATCGGCCATACATGGACGAACGTGCTGATCTTGGAGACGTCCTCTTTGATCGTATTGTGGTGGGTGTCATACTTGTCTACGATCGGGAACACACTAACAAGAACGTCCTGTGCGTGTGAGACGGCTCGAGGAGATTCGGAGGGGTCTTGCTTACTAAGTTGGAGATGATAGCGAAGTTGTTGGCGATATCGAAGAGCTTGGTTCTGCTAACGGATATCAACGTGGTGTAGTCACTTTTTATATCGTCCCTCGACCTCGCTCCCAGAAAGCTAATTTTGTAGTAGTGACAGTCAACGATATCAACATCGTCCTCAAGCAAATCGACACCTCCTTTATACCTCCATCATACCTCTTTTAATCACGCCCGAGACACATTTCTCTGTCTGATCGAGATGCTTGCCCGCTCGAACGACCGAACCGAATATATAAAGTCCACTGCGCTGTGACAGACCCCGTGCTCATTATCTTGAGAAGCCTTGCAGCCACGCTGGATGTTCTCAGCAAGGGGAGGTGCCCGAAGGCTCTGGTGCTCAACTCCCACGACACAACTTTTCTCTTGTTCAATAGTGACGGTTGGGACCACTAGCACTTTAGTGGCCGTTGTATGACTATTGGTGGAGAAGTTTGCGAATATTTTGCATCATTGTTGGGTTTACTGGTTCCCGTACCTGCTGTGTCAGTGGTCCGACGTAGCACTGGCTGGATGATTCTGAGTGCTGCCGCGGCGGAAGCCTCATCCGATGCATTCAGGTTATCCGTCCATCAGCAGGCTAGACTGTAACTCTGTCTCCTGACCTTCAAGGCAGCAGTTTTACATACTACCAGCTCCGGTAGAGATCAGCACACACTATTGCATCATGTGTTTCCTTGTTCCCGAGACAATGACTGATGTTATCCGTCCCAGCCCCATCCGCGAAAAGCAGTACTCACATCAATAAAAAGTCCCACCTGTTCGAATCCATGACATCTCGCCAGTGGGTGTACCGCAGGCTCTCGTCATTTTGAGCCCACACCTTGTCTAGGAGGACAGCTGTACGTCCTATGTTGCCAATTTTCGCCAAGTCGCCGAGTTGAGCCAATCGCTCCTTAACGAAAGGTCGGAATGAGCTATTAGGAACGCTGATGGAGCCGCCAATGAGATAGACCCAAGTAAGGTTGCGGTTAAATCCCGAGGGAATATGCTGAAGCACCGTAGTCAGCCTGTCAATCAAAACCATCTGGCATTCTTCTCTGGGGCTGAACCCAGGATCCAGTTGGCGGAGAAAGACACGTGCAGTAATACGGAAGGCTATGGTTATGTTCTTGGAAAGCTGCTCGGGTACAAGGCCACCATTAGCATCGAAGGGCATTTCGGGACCTGCGTCGCCCATCTCGGTGATACTAATTTGTTCTTCAAGGGCAGCGACATTCTCGTAGAATTTCAAGCCATCCATGCCTTCCTTCTTGAGAGACTCGAGACAGGCGATCTCGGAAATGAGATGCATGACCCGATCATCACAGCCCATCAGCCCGCGCAGGCCGAGACTAGGGTTGAGCTGAGAAAGAATCTTTTCACGGTAAGTGGAAGCAAATTTTGGTGAGCAACCCTTCATGGTGGCACCGAGAATGTCAATCCATGACGACAGTGACATGTTGAAACGAGTTTGCATCGATACCTTGGCAGGATCAGAGACGATGCTGTGAAGTTCAAGCTCATGTACTAAACTCATTGCGGTTTGAAAATGCATATCCCAAGAGACATCGAGAAGGCCATCGTCATAGTGGCCAACGACAGGCTGGAAGAAGATGAGGCCGAGTGTTGTCTCCAGAGCTTGTTGATGTTTCTCAACCTCCTTGAGAGCCTTGCAAAGAGCGTTGATGCTGGCATAGCGATGTCGCATGATTTTTTTGTTGATCTCCTCGGTAGAGTTCGAGCCATTGGTATGTGACTTGAGGCTCTAGGCAGCGACGCAGAGGCAGCAGTGAAGAAAGGCATCGTTTGATTCAAGGGTAGGGAGGATCAGCTCCGAGCTGGCTTGGCGGCGTCGGTTGGAGTCGAGGATAGGAATGATCGTTGGCAGAATGAATTTGATGAAGTGTCCTTGTAGACTTTGGTCTTTTCCATCTGGCTCGAGCGAAGATTCTTGGTTGAGAGGGGCAGGGGTCATATCGACACAGGTCTACAAACCCAAGCGTCGATGGTTGATTCGAAAAGGGCTGGGGTAGCACGATATCATTCTCGAAGATCAAAGGCCTGGATTTACGATAGAGACAAAACGGTACACGACAGGCAAGAAATCCGACAGAGGAAATCGAGAAAATTGCACAATTTTGCTTTGTCATGTCTACATACTAGTCCAAGCTCCGAACCATTGTCTTTGCAATAAGCTTGACAGTCTTGAAGGGGCGCTAGACTTTCGGACGGACAGAAACCTCAGTAGATCGAGTCCAATAGCTTGTGGGCATCTGCTACGTCAAGATAGAGACCCCTGCGTCCTGTGTATGTTGAACGGGCTGACGAGAAACAGGCAAAATATCTAAACTAAAACCCATACCTGCCTTTCGTCGTAGTCCAAAGATGTGGAGGGGAGTGTGGGGAGAGCCTCCATCAGATGTAGAATGGACTATCATCTGGAACACTGGGAGAAACGGCTGGAGGTGCCGACTCTATTAGCTAGCTTAGCCGTTTCATATGCAGTCTCTCGCGATCGGTGTGCCTCTACTCTTCTCCTTGTAAACACCGTGTATGGAGGTCCAGTACACAGGCTAACCCCTCCAGACGAAGTGTAAACGTACGATACTTCAAAGAAGGGCTTATCATCCCAAAGCAGAAAGTTGTGTGCGGGTTCTGTACGGTGGTGTCATGAACAAACCGGATTCCACACACTACAGCATTCTAGCTAGTGTAGTGTCTGGGGAAAGATGTATGCTTATCATGCACGTCACAAGCCGGCAATGAGGGCGTGGGTCACTCGCAGATCGACCAACTTTCAGCAAGCCCAGCATAAGAAGACAGATACAAGCCCTGTGAGAGCTTCGCCATTTTGGCGCGTCATCTTAATCATCACTGTCTGCACGTAATACACCAGGACATGTTTCATAGATCCAGGTGTCGCCGCAGAAGCGCACTGAACGTACAGTGGTCAGAGAACAAGGTGATGTATAGTGGCTTGGACTACACTTTCGAGCTAACTGCTTCGTGCATTTATCAGAGAAATAGACGTGCTAATCATTACTTGTTGTAACTATGGTACAGGCAAACGGCAAGAAGTACCAGAAGATCGACTTGCTTGCTTCGGACCAGCCATCGACCAATCGGACTCTGTACCTAAGCCTGCTTGAAGAGTTCGTCAACAGGGACCCATGTCGAACGAACAAGGACAACAAAGTTTGATACTGATCATGTTCAATCCACACTTTCATTTTAGACTTCGTCTATCCTTGCTGGGCTCTTATATCCCGGTAACCCCGCCGAGCTCCTCGCGCGATTTGACGTTCCGTGAAATGATTGAATCATGCATTGTAATAGAAAGTGTCGCTTTGATCAGACACTCAAGTGCCTCGCATAATTATTAGTAAACGCAATTTTCCTATCGGAATAACCACTGTAGAGAGGGCCCATTGCCACGCGGAAAGTCGTGCTGATCCTGAAAATCCTCGAACCTACTACCCAGGCCACAGAGACCTCCGAAGGCTGGCTCTTTGCAAGACAACTTGTCGTGCCTGTGTGATGTCTTGGTAATAAAGAGGACAATGTAGTTGAGACTGACCGTCCCTCTTTACTAAAGCCATGCTCAATAAGTGGAGGCCCGATAAATCCTCAGATCCTCAGGAAAGAAGACACGCCTTAGCCTATGTAATGTCGGCCGCCCGCCGCCAACCTGGAAGTGGACGCTTGATGTGACATCCTGGCGTGGTACAATCTCTAGCGCTAAAAGATTTCCCTCCCACACATAACTAATATCCAGGTAGCGAATTTTCTGCACACGCTCGACATTCTTCTGTGCAAGTGCGGTGGTACGTTGAGCACAGACTCAGTAGGCGAAGCAATCCACTATTTTAAGACGACGATGGTAAACTTTACACTTGTTTCAAAACTTTCCGCAGCCACCTGAAGTGCTCCACCCAAGACTTGGAAGATCGGAAGCACGAAGCCGAGGCCCATGTCCTTCTCACCTGCATGACGCCGTCGTCCTTGCATGTTAGAACCCTAATCAGCTCACTAGTGGTATCTCGTTTTCCTTTTTAGGATACAAGAGTGGATCTACGAGAAGCTCACCCAGTTTCAAGTCAACCTACCAACCTACGTCTAGACTAAGCACTTTGATACCACACGCAGCAAACCACTGGCTTCCCTTCTCAAGTCTTGACCTCTTTTCGTTCTTTTCGTCTTGGCACATCTCAAAACAAGCCAGAAAACCAAGCATTGTCCAGGATATAAAGCAAAATATCCACGATTGTTCCTTTCTCGTCGTCAATAGCTTTGGTCTGTCCACTCCGTGGGGCATATGACACAATCGACGTACCAAAACAACCACCGAGGCCAAAACCTAGCCAACAGTCTCAGCTTTACAGTTATATGGTTTGACAAGACTCCCAGCTTGTGAGAGAAGACTGGCCGTGGTCAAACGGTCTTCCTCTGGGAGTGGCGATAGAAAGATACAAAGCGCAGGCCATAAGCTGGCATGGACCAGAGAGGTGTAGATGGGGTCACGAGTCGACCAGACAAAGTTATTATCCCAGCGGGAACGGCACCATAAGCTTAGCCTTGAAGGTGAGATCCTACTACGATCATTGAATCCCTCGGAGAATATGAAGATTCAGACAGCATAGGCGCGACACATGGCACGCAATGCCCATCAAATCGTCGCACCATAGAATCAACACCCGGCCTTTCGAGGTCTATCACTGTTGTGCCATACTTCTTTTTCGCGATGGCCATTTAGCAAGCTACGAAGGATGAGGTACAAATGCCCCGTATACAGATCCGTCGCTTCATCTCAGCTGGCTCGATCGTGGCGCTGAAAAAGTCTACGAAACGCGCCACTCACGAACTCGGATGACGGAATAATCGTATGACCCGCGATAATTGTACCGCCGCTACATCCGATCCTCGATCCACCATCCCTCAAGAGTCACTCGTCACTCCGCTTTTGGCCCCGAATCCGGAGAAATCGTTTTGGCTTGTAGGTCTGACCTACTTGTCCTTAGTAGGACGGTAGCCGTGAGCCGAGGGTCTTTATATGAGGCAGGAACTTCGCGTCTCTAGGTGGCACGCCGGCTCCTGGTATGACATGACAAGCCAACCCATAAGTATAAGTGTGTTCGATCATACAGTCGCCCGCGCTTTATAGTATTAAACCGATCACATATAACATTGTTTAGCCGCCACGACCAGCTGCATAAAACTACCACAATGAGTAATGGTGATAGATCGCGATCAGTCGAGGGGGATGACTATGCTGAGTGTCCTTTTACAATCTCTTATCCGACAGACCCCTCAGCCGCCGTACGGAAGCGGAAGCGCGATATCCATGATGGAACGCCATTTAAACTCGCGAAATCTCCATTCTCAAAAGCTGGCGGCCCGGTAACTAATAACCCCATGAATCTATATTACACGGTCGAACCCAGAAAGAAATGGCTAGATCTGAAGACATTCACCACCTTTCTTCGTAAGCACCCGATACAATCATGCTTTTTCATGCAACCTGTAGGCCTATGACTAATTCTTGATAGTTAACAGTGTCAAGTAAGGCGTCGGGCACTTTGTGAAAGTTGCCAACCAAGCTACCGTCGAACAACAAAAGTCTCGAAGTAATCAGGAAACGAATTACACGAAGCCAGGTGATTACTGGGTCGCTTATATCCTTGAGATTCGTGCTTCTGATGAGAACCACATTTACATACTTGTCTACTGGATGTATTGGCCCGATGACCTACCTTCTGGAGCTCGCATTGACAGAAAATATGTCCAAGGTCGTCAGCCATACCACGGTGCCAATGAGCTGATTGCCACCAACCACAGTATGTTCCAGAATACTGGCCAATCCTATCCTACGGCCCGGCTACGCGTTTACTGTAGTGGAAGTTATCAATGTTGTCAGTATTACGGAGCCTGTCGTTGTCAAACAATTGATTGAGTCAAACGATGAGGAGGTTCAGCGGGCGTTGTATTGGCGTCAGGCGTATAATTGGTATACTTCGAAGCTTTGGGTAACCTCTTCTGACAATCTAATCCTTCTCAGCCTGGTGCTAACATAGACGTATGTAGCCAGTCAAACACTGGTGCAAATGTCGATCTCACGCGAGTCCCGACGAGACCTTTATTGGTTGTACGAGTTCAGGATGCAAGAAGTGGATGCATCTTAAATGCATGGTCCATGACATACTCATGAAAGTCTATAAGCAACGGGTAATCAATGGGCAGAGACCGGAGGAGGTAACGCACCCTCTATCGCCTATTGATACAAAGGTGAGAGAGGTCCAACACCTGATGGACATTCACCCAAAAGAAACTCAAGCCGATGATCACACTCATGTGGATGTTCGGGAGACGCTTTTAAAGACTGAAACATCAACGCCCATGTTGACGTCCTTCAAATCCAAAAACCCCAGGATAGTTCACGATATAAAGAAGAAGGGCCACAAGAAGAAGGCAGCAGGTCGCAAGCCATACGTAGGACTTTTCGAAGCCGACCTCAACACTCAATGCACCCCCCCAGTGTGGGAAATCCGTGATCTACGTAGAGACGGAAGAGCTGACGATGATACGTGGACTGAGGAAGTCCATTGCCTACTGTGTGGTGGTCTTGTGATGTAAAGCTACGGGGACAAACCGGGAATTGCCGTACGGGGCTTGGGAACCGTCGAAAGATTCGAAGGTGGACCTGCTGAGAGTTTCAAGAGTCAAGTCATAGTCAGTTGTGTGACTAATTTGCTTCTCCGCAAAAATCTGTTTGACAGATTTTGAGCTAGTCTAGATATCATTACCGCCTCCTATTCCACAAGAGGACGTCATCTACTGCCATACCGCCAGCTGCAGCTATTATCGCGATCGTAGCCGGGATCACTATCCCGGAATCTTTGAACGTTTCTCGGCGAGATCTTGTGTCTGGATTAGACCACCGTTGTGCGGGCTGGTTACATTCACGAATACGAGACTCGAGGCCGGTCTTGCCGACCAGAGAACGTTGCCTGTTGTTCCTAGCTCATTGAAAGACAAGACGCCCAACCTGCGACAGAGGTTTACTCTTGAACCGAGTCGTTGCAAAGTTGCAGGCCGTGGGGAGGAAGAACCGGATCTCGCTCAGCCTGGGCTTGGCTTGTCGTTGCTAGCATTGATAGCCTATTCATTGTTAGATCCTAAGACTCGGCAAAAGAAAATGGTCGCCTCATCTCTTAACGCCTTTCGTAGAAATACTTACAACAGCTTGGCCATCTCTTTCAGGTCGATTCTGGGCGGGTAAAACCAAAGTTCTTTATAAGGGCGCCTATCATGCGTAAAGAAGGATCCAACTTTGGTTCGTGGTCTTGAAAGTGGCTACCTGACAAGGGAATCCTTAATCCAGTATTAGCAAATATCACTAAACATCCAAAGTTAAAAGGTCCTCTCAACCACTAGTACAACTGGTCTTGATCTTGTAGGCCGTTTTATTGCCACGTAGGGCAAGACCAAGGGACGCCTGTCCTCTTTCGTCAATAGCGAGCGTATTCCAAACCCGTCTACCCTAAGGGGCGCTAAGGTTGCACGTTAATGACTGAGCCTACTGCCTTAGGGCTGCGTTCCGTCTGCCCTGGTGATTGGCAGCCCCCTGTAGCGCGGAAGCACGTTCCGGCCGTTAAATTCACCAAGCCGTCTCGCCTAGAGGCGGGGTACATGGCAACCGTTAGGGGGCACATTCTTTCATTCAGCTCCACTTGCATGCATGGGACACTGCTACCTTACTTTTACGCGCGGATACTGGTATGGTGTATGTCACCGCTAAGCCTTTTGGGGACGGCATAGCCGCGTGGCGGTAATCAACTCCACCAAGAATCCAGCAGATCGAGAACCGTTGACTTCTGCACCTCACACCAAGCCTCGCAGTCGACAGCCATTATCAATCCACAATCCGCGGGCCCAAGCTTGTAGAATTATCGCTGCACTGCCTAAAGAGTGTCCTTTGCTTCCTTGGGCCGGAAGCTATTTCTGTTCCCAAACTTAACTCACCCAGATCCTTCCTCTCCCTACGTGAGAGTTGATCGTCCAAGCATCTTGGTCCGTTCAAGGTCACTTTCTCAGCATAGGACCGGAACACGCTCCATTATTAACTCTCACTGGAATGATCACGGCGCAATTGAATCTGATCCACGTATGCTAGCACAAAACGTGAGCGAGCACACATGGGGCTGGACATTGCATAAAAACGCGGGCTTATAGACTTGACGGGGTTTGATATTTCACAACACCACTTCCATCGCCACTGGATAAATACTGAAATTAATCCATAAGAAGGCGCTGTTCTATGGGTTCAACACATTTGGCTGCCTAGTAGCAGAAGAATTCCTCATCGTTCCGTCATGTCCCAGCATTGTATGACATGGATCCTGCTCGCGTACTGGTGAGTTTTGACCTCTGCAAGGCGCTGAATATCCTTCCTAGGCTGGCACCACTGTAGGAATTCGCATCAGACAAAGTATCATGGGTAAGTTCACCGAGTATTGGACTGACCGGTGGTGGGAGAAGTTTCCTAGCCTGAGCGATGGAACCTCCGCAAATCTGTTCCGGCCATCCATACTCTTCCCACAAGATTCGGCTTGTATTGAACGGCGGAAATCCAAAAGTTATGCACCTCGCTTTATTGTCTGACTGTTCTCTGGCCTCGAGACTTCCGCTCTTCCGGACACCCGTCATGAACAAAGGATGACTTTTGGGTGGAACGCCAAACAAAGTCTTTGTCTCGCTCCCGCCGCTCGCATCACGTCTTCCCATATCAACAGGAGTGAGGCCGGTGGCTGCTGAATAGTGTTGGTCAGTAAGTATATGTTGAGAGCCACGCGGGCCTGTTGTAAACGTATGAGACTCAGTTAGAGGTGTGCTAATTTCACTAAACCCTCGAGGAATCCCTGGAGGAAGCGTAGAGGGCAATCTCAATTGACTGGTGGTTAGACAGACGGGCGAGTGAGATGAAGTGTAATCTGGACGGTAAGTAATCTCCTGATGGCCCACGGGTATCTGAGACAATCTATCTTGCGGATCTCCTGCTGGCAGACGTTCATTGCTTTGTTCAATGGCTTTGCGGATCTTTCGTCCCTTTTGCTTACAAGCACCCTCAGTTCTGTCAGAAAAATTTATTTTGACATCTGACCAGTTGCAACTGTAGGGGCAGAGTTCTAAGAGTTTTTTCGTCTCACACGGTGACCATAGTCTCCGCTTCATGGGGTTGCGGTGGCGCTGGAACTTTTTCCTTAATTAATTGATCAGTACAGAAGGTGACTTGGTACGGAACTTTCGTACCGAGTACGACCGTAAGTGCATTCGAGTTTCCGACTGGAGCCTGACTGACGTCAGTATAAACCAAGGAAAGGCAACCTCATAAGTACTTACAGGAGTAGCAACCCTCTAATTTCCTGTCACACTAGAGTTAAGTGTCAGATTCGATACTCAGGGTCAATGCAAGTTTATTCTAGTTTATGGCGAAGGCTAAAAGTCAAGTCTTGGGCATGTCTGATGGGAGACCAAGCTTGATTCTTGTCCATAGTTGAACCTAGGTGAACGTAGTATTACAAGAGTAATAGTTTCCAGTGAAGTCCAAAAGAATTTTGAAGATACGCGTAACATGAGGTTGCTCACCCGGGTCTTGCGTCCAAAGCATTTGTCGCAGCTCATAAGAGCCATTGTTACCCCCTCTCTAAGGGTGGAGGACATGGCTGACATCGAGCTTATGTCAAAACCAGATTTATAGCAACTGAGTCAGGGCTGAGATCAAGGCGAAACGAGAGGCCCCTTAATAATGTGACTGAATTGCACTAGAATACTTGCTCTGGTGATATATAAGCACTTTTTGGTATACATGAGCGATGCAACATACCATTGATGCATAAGTAGATAGTTGAATCGTTAAAGCGCTCCAAAGACCAATCCAGTGTCAAGGGGCTGACGCAACTTGGTAATTTGAATTGGAGAGGAAAGATTCGGCTTGATATGACAAGGGCTTCAATAGTTCGCTGTAGTAACTGGAAGTCACAAGAGTCGCAGCGATTTGAGAAGAGCGATGGCTGATCTTAATCTTGTTCTGGCTCTGATGGCAGAAGTGACGGTTGGAAAGAAGGCCTCTTATATCAACGTTGGCCCTGTCTACTGATCAACTGGCTGCGCTTGGATTCATCAACGAAACCGCTTGCTACCACGCCACAGCCCGTAGCAATTAATTAGCTCTGCTAGTACGATAAATCGAGGGTCTGAGCTTCATTCCTTTTTGTAATGCTACCTGTTGAGCTTGTTACACTTTTATGTTCTCAAGTCCTTTCACACCACCCC